>APFE030700756.1:11984-26704 GCA_000404065.3 Pinus taeda | reverse complement strand
AAATCCATCTCAGCTAATATCCAAGCAAATCGCTTGTTTAAACTACAAAAAATGAGTTCACCAAGGAATATAAGATTTTCTATCTTATCACGAATATGCTCTAAGGAATTTCAATTCCAAAGCTCCAGAGGAAGTCTCGTGAGATTTACCTAAATAAATTTTCTCTGAGGAATCTCATGGATAGGGTTGAAACCCACATACTAGTGTCGAAAACTCAGGATGCTCCTACCTTGTACCCATGTTTTATCCAAGGTCCAAACCACATCCTCAAAGTGGAGGAAATGGAAAAAAACCAATTATTTAGTAGCATACTAATCTTGAGTTTGTATTTGTTGAAAAATGCAACAAGAAAGTCTCAATTTGAGTTATCCTTGGTGAAATTGAGAAAATTCGAATTTCCACATCAACATACAACTTTGATGTAGTCAAATTGTGTGACATGGCTTGTGTCACTTAGTTTACCTAGAAAATTTGAGTTAGAGGAGTTATAGTTTAGTTAAGCATGTGTGATTGCTAATTTGTAGCAATCAAGGTTATTTATTTCAAGTCGTTTTTAGTTAAGCTATTTGTAATTGTTGGAGGAACTAGTGGAAGGTCGTTTGTGCAGTGAGACTTCAGTCTAACTCAGTAATCATCTAATTAATTGATTAGTTAGCCCAAAATAGCTAACGCATGCAAAGAATTTGAGTTCCCTAGTTGTGGCGGATATTCCAATGAAGTGTAACATCAGTTGTAGACTATTCTTGAGTGTACAGGTGTTGCATGCAATCATATGATCAACCTTGGGAATTGTGCAATAATTTTGGAGGAAATTTATAAATAATAGGGGCCTAATTTCCTCAGGAATTGCACAAGGGAATAGGAGCTCAAGTAGAGGCGGAAATTTACTAAGTTCGGGTCAGAGCTTCTTAGTGAGCAGAGAGATATAGGTTATTCACTTGCAGGTTGAGCTCAGATTGAGGTAAAAATTGTAAGACATCTCTATTCATCAGATTAATGCAAGCAAACAAAGGGGTTTTTACCAAATTTCTCTCCCCTGGTAAAAAAAACATTATGTGCATGTGTGTTATTTCTCATTGCATGTGTGTGATTGATGTTCTAAATTGTCAATTGAATTTTGCAGAAAAGTAGAGTAGGTTTGTGCCTTGTGATTTTGATTAAAATTTCATGAGCAGTTGCAAATATACAACATAATTTCTACAAGGTATCACAACAAGATTCACATTAGAACAATAATTTTGAAGTTGTTTCTTAGGTGGATCGAATTTGCAGTTCAGTGTAATAGGATCTCTTTAGAGTTGGGAAGATGAACTTCAACAGGCTAAGACTAGAGTATGCCTTGGAAGGAAGCTCTAATTTCATTCCATGGAAAGATTGCATGGAGGAACTGTTGGATGAAAACATATTGCTAGAATACATCAAGACAAATTTTGTAAAACCATAGGCATCTAATCCACAACACCTAGCCCCAATGGAAGAAATATGTAGCCAAGGCAAGGAGAATAATCTTGGAGGGAGTATAGGATCACATTGTCTCATATCTCCATGGGAAAGAAACTCCTTTTGCAATGTGGAAAGCACTGATAGAATTGTTCGAGAATAGTACTGACCATAGGAAGTTGGTGCTCAAGAATAAACTTTGAAATATCAATATGCAGAAGAATGACACTATCTCACAGTATCTCAATAGATTTACACTTGTTCGTGATGAACTTGGTGGGGTTGGTTTTAATGTTACAAAAGATGACTTGGTAATCCCACCCATTATAGGCCTTATCAAGAGCTATCATAACTACTAAGATTCTATGAATGGCAGGGATAAACTACCGAATTTGGAATTGTTATGGTATTATTTGGTACAACAAGAAATAAGGCAGAATACCAGAGATGGGACTTCATCCAAGGGCGAGGATGAATACAACTTTGCATTAGTTGGAAAGGGAAAGAAGGGAAAAGGGAAGAAATCTCAAACCAAACTAGAATCTAGCTAAGGTGACAAGAAGAAAGATTTATCCAAATTAAATGCTTCAATTGTCATGAATGCGGGCACTATGACACAAAGTGTCCACACAAAAAGTTGAGCAAGAAGAAATTAGGAGGAGCAACAAGTGAAGCCTTGGCTTCATAGTTCGAGCTTGACTTCACCCTTATCGCATGCATGGCCAACACAATGATGGGGAACATGTTGTACTTGGACTCAAGTGCATCATTCCACATGACAGGCTGTAGATATTTTTTCAATGACTTGGAGGAGAAATATCTCTAGATGCACATTGAGATAGGGGACGATGGAAGATACAATGCAACCGGGATTGGTACAATCACCTTTCAGGGGGAGTCAGGCTCCCCTCTGATACTCAAGGATGTCATGTTCGTTCCATACCTAAAGAAAAATATCATCTCTGTTGCAGTTTTGGAAGACCATGGTTATGATCTAATCTTGAACAAAGTGAAATCATTCCTAAGACACATAGCCACAGGATAGGTGAATCAGATCAGGGTTCGTGTGAAGAACTTGTATAAGATAGATGTGGAAGATTGTGTTTCATTAAGAAGTAAGGAAGAGAAAGTGAAAATTTGCTATGTTGGTGAACTTTAGCACATAAGACTTGGCCATTTTCATCATGGTGCCTTGAAGATTATGAAACAAATAACCACTGGCCTCCCCAAAGGATAACTTGAGAAGCAAGATGTATGTAAATGATGTATCTTGGGGAAGTATGAAAAATCCATATTCCATGATCAGGACAACAAAGCACATTCAGTCTTGGAAAGAATCCACTATGATGTTTGTGGACCTTTCTCGATAGCCTCCACTGCCAGACACAAATATTTTGTCATTTTTATTAACGACTTCTCAAGAAAGTGTTGGATCTTCTTTATGAGGAAGAATGATGAGGCATTATCCAAGTTCGTAGAGTTTAAGGCACTGGTTGAGCAAGAAATTGGAAAGAATGTGAAGGCTCTCAAGAGTGATAATGGAGGTATGTTTCAAATGAATTCAAAAATTTATGTGCGAAAGAAGGAATTCAAAGAGAGTTGAAAACACCCCACAACCAATAGAAGAATGGGGTAGATGAGAGGAAGAACTAGAGCATTGTGGGAGTAGCAAGAGATATGTTAGATGAACAAGCCCAACCTATGAATTTGTGGGTTGAGGCATGCAACACAAAAGTCTATTTGCAGAACCAGAGTCCTCATTAGATTCTTGGTATGATTACACCAGAGGAGGCTTTCTTGAGGAGAAAGTCAAATGTGTCACACTTCAGGATTATTGGAGCCTCTATTTATTTCCATGTCTCCAGAGAATCAAGGAAGAATCTTGAGCCAAAAACAAAGTTGGGTGTATTTGGGTTACAGAGAAACTCCTCACAACTCTTGTGTGTACTTGTCTTCCCTCATCATGACAGTTGTGCGAAGGGATGTAAATTTTGATGAGGAGAAAAGGATGTGGTGCTCTCTTGAGAGGGAGCTTCATATCCCACCAGAAGAGGATCTTTTATCTCCAAAGGATGAGCCTTAAGAAGTTGTGGAGAAACCACAAGTTGAGGAGCAAAGAGTGGAGACATATCTTGAGAAGGTAGGAAAAACATTAGAGAAGTTGATAGAATTGTGCAAGAAGTGAGGGAGAATGTGGGAGCTCCTTCAAATTTGAGTAGGTAGAAGAGGTCACTTGATCGGTACACTAACTGCATGTCTCTAATGACCGAGCTTGTAGAGACTGATCCATCCTATTTTGAGGAAGCAATAGATAAGCCTATATGGGTTGATGCAATGGTGGAGGAATACAAATCCATTATAAAGAACAAAGTTTGGGAAGTGGTCCCAATACTGGTAGATAAATCAGTTGTGGGTTTGAGATGGATCTTCAAGGTTAAGTATGTAGCAGACCAAAGCATAGAGAAGTATAAAGATATATTTGTGTCCAACAGGTACTCACAAGATGAGGGAATTGACTATGAGGAGACCTTTGCTCCTTTAGCAAGGTACTCATCCATTAGATCAATTCTTGCACTGACTGTGCAGATGGGGTGGAAGATCCACCAAATGGATGTAAAAACAACATTTCTCAATGGATTTATTAAGGAGAAGGTGTACATAAAGAAACTAGATGGTTTTGATACATTTGATTGAGAGTCTCATTTGAGCAAACTCAAGTGACTGTTGTACAATCTCAAACAAGCACCCCGTGCTTGGTACACAAGGATGGAAATATATCTCACTGATTTGGGATTCAACAAAAGTGAAGTGGATGCAAAACTCTATTATATATTGGTATAATGTAAATTACTTAGTATTGGCTTATATGTTGATGATTTAATTTTAATTGGTGATGAGCAGCTGATTAAATATTGCAAGGAGGACCTTGCAAGGGAATTTGAAATGAAGGACATGGGTATCATGCACTACTTCCTTGAGTTAGAAGTATGGCAAGGTGATGGGGAATTGTTTGTGTCTCAAGGAAATTATGCAAATGAGATACTACAAAGATTTTGCATGGAGAGTTGTAAACACATAGAAACACCTCTAACGACCAACTAGAGGAAGGAGGATCACTTCAGGTGAGGAAGTGGATGCTACCATTTATCGGCAACTAGTGGGTTCATTAATGTATCTTGTGAACACATGACCATATATGTGTTGTGCAGTCAACCAGCTGAGCCAAGCAATGGTTAGGCCGACCAAATTATTTTAGAAGGCAACAAAGCATGTTTTACGGCACCTCAGAGGCACTACCCATTTTAGAATCGGTACAGATAGACAAAGGGAGTGAAGCTATGTGGCTTCACTGATGCAGATTAGGTAGGGAGTCCTTTCGACCTGAAGAGTACATTAGGTGGAATTTTTAGTGTTGGGTACACAAAATTTCTTGGTATAATAGGAAGAAAACATTTGTGGTGCTCATATCGGTAGAAGAAAAATACATGGTTGCAAGTCAAGAATCATGTGGGGAAATTTGGATGAGAAAGATGCTTGTGGGACTATGTGGTCAGATGATTGATCAAAATATTATTTATTATGATAATCAAAGTTGCAGTAATCTATTTGAGAATCCTGTATTTCATGATCAATCCGAGTATATAGATATATGGTATCACCATTTACAGGACTGTGTGCAGAGGTAGATAATGTTGCTACAATACATTCTGATAGAGGAACAAGATGCTACCATTTTGACAAGGGAATTGTTAAGAGGGAAGTTAGAGTTCCACATGTGCAAGATAGGGGTGGTTGATAATCCCTTTCTTGTTGAGAGGGAGTGTTGAAAAATGCAACTAGAAAGTCTCCATTTGATTTTTCCTTGGTGAAATTGAGAAAAGTTGAATTTCCACATCAATAGACAACTTGGATGCAATTAACTTGAGTGCCATGGCTTGTGTCACTCAATTTAATGAGTCAATTTAAGTTAGAGGAGTTGGAGTTCAATTAAAAACATGTGATTGATAATTTTTAGCAATCAAGGTTAGTTATTTCAAGTTGTTTTTAGTTAAACTAGTTCTAATTGTTGGAGGAACTAGTGGAAGGTCAGTTGTGCAGTGAGATTTCAATATAACTCAGTGCTCATCCTCTTAACTGATTAATGAACCAAAAATATCGAATGTATGCAGAGAATTTGAGTTACCACGAGGAATAGGTACCGGCTCAAAAATCACTTCAACATAATTCTGACCTATATTTTCATGTTTGTCATTGTGCAATGTTTTTAACTATACTAAACAATTATCCTTTGAATGTGACAACCCCCATGTCGAATATCCTGCCTTATGTTGCGTGTACAAAGTCTCTGCTTCCGAAGTCATTTGGATTAATTCCTCGGGATCTATGGATTTGTAGCAATCCATGGCATCCATTTGATGCTTTTTGGGAAACATAAGTAGCTCCGCGTAAAATAAAACTGTGGGTATACCGTCCATCCGGATATACCCACTTCTCTATGCTTATATTTACTATTAAAGAGTATCAAAGATTTAATTTGAAAGTTTGAACAAGTGATTGTGATTTTAATACTATTATTGGGCCAATTTTACTAAAACTTTACATGCCCTGTCAAAAATGTGAGCCCCATTTTCAGAATTAAAAACCTTATAGAAACTTGCGAAGTCATTTTAAAATCTAAACCCCTTTGTACACTTCACCGAAACCACCTATCCATGGGAAATAATTCGATACACGGCCTCTCTATGAATTCGTCTCCTGTGATTTTCGAGCTGTGAGATTCCTAGAGTCAAACACAAGACGATAAGATTAAAAATATATTAAAAAACATTTTCATATATAAAATTAAAAATAATTTTATAAAAACTAAAAATAATTTAAACATTTTCATATATTAAAATAAAAATAAATTTATTAATACATCTGGATACACTTGAGATCCGAAATGAATTTTGAAAGTCTGTGATGCCACTTAATCAAAAACTTTGTTTGTGCCGTCGCTCTTACAGAATTTAACTAGATAAACGTATCTTTTAAACTATTGTGACGTCGCTCTCACATAATTTAACTAGATAAACGTATCTTTTAATCTATTGGAAAAAAATGGGTTTTTATAGCAAAATATTTTAATTCCATAAGTGAAAATTTTGGAAAAATATCAATTGATGTAAATATAAACAAAATAGCTTTAGATATTTTTATATAAATTTAATTTCTTCTATGTTATTGATTGATTACAATATTTTTATTATTTTTATTCTTATTCAACAAGGAATGTTTATATGAATTATTTTTCTTTATTAAATTTATTATACACTAAATATATGAAATATAATGTGAATAAAAAATCAAAATATTTTGTTGAAAAAACATGTATAGATATTTATTTTAAAAAAAGAGTGTTTTATTTTTTATGAATATAATTTTCACATTATAAATTTATATGAATTTAAATTGGTATTTTTATAATTTTGTAAAGGGAAGTGAAAATCTCAAATTATTATAGTTTTTATTTTTTAAATAAAAGCGTCAATGTCAAATTTCAAGAGTTATTTTTTCTCTATGAAAATTTTCCTTATTTTCTTTGTTTTATAAGATATTTTTCAATCTATTAAATGGAGAAGATTCACTACAACGTGAAAAGATCCAATTTATAGTTAAGACTATGTATATATGTCAAATCTCGAGGAAGAAAAACCTAAATTTTATTGGTGTTAAGATAGAAGGATTAGAGCCAAGTGTAAGCAAGAAAAATTGCTACCATATGTCTAGAGGCTCTTTGCTTCCTTAAAGAAAACCAAACATCAAGTTTGGAGATTCAACTGTGGATGCAGTCGCTGGATCCAACTCTACACATCTTAGTTTTGAAGGTATTTTTCAAATGAAATGATAATTGTAGGTACTTGGGTGGGTGACCAAATGCTCTGGCTCTAAAGAATGGTGAGAAGATGATTTTTTGACCTAGAGATACAAGATAAAAGAAGAGCCACCTAATATTGAAATTTGTGCTCAAGGATTTTTAGGGATGTCGTCCTCAAGAATATGACTATGTTTTTCCTATTAGTAATTATAGTAGTTCCACCCAATGATTGAAAATTCCATAAGGTGTCATTAACAATCCCTACCTAGTTTGTTGTCTCAATACTGGCTCTAATTCTTGTGATAATTTTATTTTGGTTTCTCCTTTAACATTACTTACATTATATTTTTTTTTTCTTTTTTCAAGTTTCAACTAACTTATGCCATTCCTTATTGAAGCATATGGTTTTCCATATTCCTACAAAAAGTGGTGGAAAGTGCATTCTTTTGTTTATGTAACACTCCCTCCCAACCCCTTGTACTATCTTAGGCTATGAAAGGTGTTACCTATTAATTTGACTCAATATCCAAGGTTTGTTATGAAGATGTGATTACAAAAATCCTCTTTTGTCCAACATTAACCAAAACTTGAAACAAATGCCACCATCACAATAAGCTCCATCTCTAGGAGATCCTAAGGATCTTTACTATTGAAGGAAGCTCCATCTCTATCAAGTTCATTATGTGATTTGTCTTTCTTTTATTAAGTATAAATTAGAGTTGCATGAATTGATGCATTCTCTAGAAGAGCCTTGGTTTCATAAAAGCATGGCATCATAGAAAGAAGCATATGTTAGTAAGACTAGAATCTAAATAATGAATTTATTTGAAAGCAAATCATCGAGCTTACAAGAATGAGAATATTGAAACCATATTGTATGTTTATAGCTCATCTAAGCATTTTCAAATATAATTTTAGAGGTAGTCATCTTGGAAAGAGGGATCATCAAGATCCTATATGAACCATCATTTAGGAAGGTTCTTGGAAGAACCATTATGACTAGTATATATTCCATCTAATCTATAGTCTTCATGGATGAAAGAATGAAAATGGTCCAGTTGAAGTGTGAAAGACATAATTAAAGTCTTTCTCCTTTTTAAAAGGAACTTATCTTCGATAGGTATAAGAAGCAAACTCATTCAAGAAAGGATGGCTAGATGGTTGTATGGAAGCAAAGGTATACATGTTTTAAGTAACTCTTCTCTAGGGTAGGGTTCATATCTATAAGAATCTTGCAAGAAAAGTTGGTTATAAAAATGTGCTCGATAAGTCTTTCATATGATTACTCGATGCTTGAAAGAATAATTTTGAAATGGTTCGGTATGGATAAATATCAAGACACTCACACAAGATTGCATGGCATAAATATAATGATATTTATCACATCAAGCATAGTCTCCAAACAAAAGAAAGGGAGTTAATATGACAAATCTAAGGAAGATATTGAATTTTGTTAATCAAGTTCGATCCATGGGCACCTTGATTAAAAGTAGATGCATGGAGAAGGATTCTTGTATATTATGGAGTTGGATCATGCCAAAGGATGTTGATCTGAAAGGATTCAAGTAAGAAAATACTTTGATGAAAGGGCCATCATAATAAGCTAAATCTGATTTTGATATTTATTGGTATTGGTTATCTAGTTAACATATTGTTTTTCTACTTGGAAGGATATTGCAAAAATTCATAATAATAATTGAGGCAAGTTCGAACATTGGTGTTGAACTTGATTCAAAGGACATGTGAACTGAGTGAATGATTTTAACAATACTTGAAGGATTATGTAGTCAATATGTTTACATCAAAATCTTGGATTTGAAAGGTAGCAATATGAGAGGATGATCTGATGTTCATGAAGATCACTTTCATGTTTAGAAGGAGCTACAATTGAATCTATTTTTCATTGATGATAACTAGAGGAAGGTGATATGGAAGGTTGATGGCCTGAACCCTCACATAATAATAAAGGAAGACGATGAATCCACAATATCAAGAAGGAAATAAGCTGAATACGATGAGATACAAAAGGAAAGAGGAGCCATGAAGCTACTACTTTGCCATGAAGCTACTACTTGAAGATCTCCATGAAAAACTTGTAGTTTACACACTTATGAAGACAAGTTAGAGAGCATATGGTTATGACTTCCCAATTTAAAGGAAGTTTAAGAAGCTCCTCTATGATTTAGGGGGGGTAATAAGTATCCCTATATGTTAAAGAAGGAGCAAGGATCTATTCCCTGATTAAGAGGGAATGGGGATATCCTCCCTAGTTGAGAGGGAGTGATGTTAGACATCGTATTCTCTTCTTCATGTATCATGGACTAGGCTAGGACTAACAACCATACATCTAAGTGAAGACCATGGTGGGAGAATGGAGAACGAAGGATTAGATAAGTATCTAAGATTAATACTACTTGAGGACAAAAAATCCAAGATAGGATGTATTCTTGTTGATTGAAACCCTTTGAGGATTGGAAAGGTATCCAAGACAAGAGTGGTCGAAGTGGATCAATATTCTTTGAGGATTGGGAATCCAAGATAAGAATAGTCCAAAAATGACATACCTAGTGAATATTTGGATAGGGTATGTACCTTGAAGAGGTAGTGTGGTATCTCACGTAAAACCTCCCATCATTATGCTCTGATATGAAAAGAGATTTCAAGTAAAGGCCCTACTATGTTGACGATGTTGGTCATGATGTTGACTCTTAAAAATTGGCTTACCAATCTAACTCTTCTTATGAAAACTCTTCAGTTCTAGAATAGCCTTGTATCAGTTCTACAATTCTGAATACCTCCCTAGTTAAGAGAGAGTGTTGGAAAATGTAACTAGTTTTGTGTAGAAATAACTAGAAATTTGTAGTTGCTAATGAATTATGATTGAAAACAATAGACACAAATTTCTTCTACTCAATCTGTGAAAGGGAAAACATACAATAAAAACAGATGAAATTATTCAATCACAATGAACATAATTTCTTTTACTGGGAAAAACCCCTCCTCTGTTTGTATTATATCATATTAGAAAAATGATATATTATAATGACAGCTTCAATCCTTGAAGCTCAACCTACACTACAATACTGATCTCTTCTTCCTAAGTCTTCTCTTCCCAATACATAGGAAAAACATGAATCCTCCTTCCTCCTATTTCCTTGCACAATTCCTACCCCTAAAGAATAGGAAGAGCTCCTATTTTCTTGTGCAATCCCAAGAGAATTCCTCACCCGCTACATGAAAATTTAGTACACTCAATAATATACAATAATAAATAAAATTATGCCTTTTCCCTCCACTCAACTAGGCAATTCGAATTGCATGCATGACTTGGGCTATTTTTAGAAAAATTACTAGTTAACTGAGATATTAGTGAGTTAACAACAGTTACAAATACTCAACTAAACTCATATTGACTTTGTTCATGACTAGAGATCATGTAATTGAATTTCACTAACTATAACTCCACTAGATTTCTAGATCTTAGCAATCAACTCATGCAGAACTCTACTTCTTTCCAACAAAATTGATTTGACTGACTTAATTGAGTAACTTGGCGATGTCACTCCTACTAACTATAACTCAAGTCATCCCGTTGATGTGGAAATTAAAATTTCTCCATTTGATAAGGCACAAGTCAAATGAATGCTTTTCTTAATACAATTTAACATTTCCATCTTCATAATTGTCATTGTAGTCATGCCATTGTGTATACATTATCTAAGAAAGAAAAGAAAAAGAGGAAAACAAAATATTATTTTTCAAGCATGGGTTTCGTGCTCAAGTTGATTTGTCTTCTAGGCTAAGCATATTCTTCATGCTTCTAGGGGTTTTCAAGTCAAAATAAAATTTGTTGAGTCAAAATCCCATTTAGGCTTCCTAAAAGAAAGAAGAAAAAGGATTTTGTTTGTATTAAAAGGAATAAATTCATCCCCAAGACCAGGTCATCCCTCCAAGATGATCAGGTTGGACTGCCCAAAGGACATGACCTTTTGGTCGCATGAATCACTATAAATAGCCCAACATGTTCCTCCACTTGTAGCAAAAGTTTTTCGTGGATCAAATATAGTAGATATGCAAAGTTGTAGGGAAGGGGATGTGAAGTCTCCATGAAAAGACATGTGTACCTTCCTGAAGCTAATATTTTGTAATATGATGTGAATTTTAGGAAAAGAGGAGACTATGGTCTTGTAAAAAGAATTATGGCAGCTCATGGACAAATTGGAGGGAAAACCTAGTGCTTGTAGGGGATAATGGTTTTAGTCTTGGGGCCTTGGATTTATCATTTGAATTTATTTTATAAGAAGAGAAGAGATCTTTTTGGGGTTTTCCCCTTCTTAGAGCCTACATTTTGTGTTCATTGTCTTCATTTATCTTCATGTTTTATGCTCTTGATAATTGTTTGATGAAACTAAAATAAGAAAGAACAAGAATAAGATAATATAAGGTCACAAGAAATTATTAAGGATAAGGAGAATTGAATTAATAGTTTCCTTACTAGATTATCCAACATGTGGAAGAAAGAAATAAAGTAATAGAGGTTGTGTTTAATGAAACAATTGCAAAATCATTGACACAACAACTAATTATTTCAATTAATGAAACACATCATAAAAATGTTGTTTTCTCTTTATATATTTTGGCTTATTAAGCTACTCATATAGTTTTGGACTCATATATGGTTTTAGTGGAAGTTTTGCGATGGTTTTGGTGATCAACTCTCATGGACATTTTCTATGCACTTTTTTTATGGACATATTACATATATATCTTTCGCAATTATTGAATGAGAGTTAATTTCATAATTGACCATTATATGATGCATGGCTATGTGGAAAGCATAAGGGATTATCATGCATGTTTTGAATTTTCTTTATGAAATATGATGGTATGATATCATGACATATGGATGTGTGTCCTCCCTCTAACTTGAGACATTGAATGTTCCCTATTTATTAGGAGTCCAGCATTAAAATTGTTTTCCTACTTACTTATCCAAGTTACTTTGCTAACCCGGAGTTAAAGTAAAATAAAACAGTTTTGTAACCATCTCAAGGGAAGCTTGACTATAAATACTTGCTCAAAGAAAAAAAATGGGAGCAAACTTTACATAGACTATGGTATGATCTAGTTTGATTACTTCAGTTTTGGGATAATATGTTGTGTTATTTTAAGTATTTGGATCTCATAAAACTCTTGTTACAAGGCTTATTTTAAATAGTAGTGATGAATGGAGGTCTAAAAGTCTCACTTGTTAAGTAAGGTATTTTTTACTTTGATCATTCATGATATTACAACTATTGTATATTTGTCATATTGATAATTGGCATTGTGTGCAATAGTATACCAATGTCCAGAGGGTCCCACTAAGGTAGCTACAACAAGGCCAAGTCTTATTTATTTTTCTTTTTTACTTGAATTTGACTTATAGGTTCATAAACATTAACATTTGTAAAGGAGGATCTTGTCACAAATTATTTTAATTTGGCTAGTTTGAGTTTATAATATTTGAAAAATATTTTGAAACATACTCAATGAGGGATCTTCTTCTTATCTTTCCATCTCGTGTCCTATTTATATTGCTCATTTTATTTACTTTCTTAATTGTAGTATTTTTTGTATTTTATATAGTATCTGTTATGTTGATAAATTTATATTTTAAACATAGAGAATGAATTTTCTGTTGAATTTTATTCTACATGAGTGTGATTACATGTTTTGATTATTTTTCATCTGTTATGTGTTTGAAATTTCCAAATTTACCATTTATCAATCACTTTAATTTTGTTTTGTTTTGTGTGTGCGTTTGTGTGCGTGTGTGTGTTTGTAAGATTTGTGACATTTATTTATGACTAACATAGATAAACTGATATGATAACCAACTTGATGTTAGTTGTATTCAATTTTTGGGTAGATACTTCAAACTTTTAGCATATTTCAATAAGGCTAGAAATTTTAAGTAACATTCCCATCTTTCTTTGTTTGTCCCACCAAGGAATGGAAAATGTTGAGTGAATAACATTTCTATTTTGTCCATCAAAAGAGGCATATTCTAGTTTTCAATGGGGAATGTTTGTATGTATGCGAGTTGCTTGAAGGAAACCTACATAAGTACACCAACTGCTAGAATAGAAGTAATGTATATATGGAAAACATGTGTTTTGGAAGCGTTTTAAGGAAAACTGAAGTTCATAACTACCACACAACTACAAGGAATTTAACTAGTAGGGCGAATCAATGCATCTTAAGCATAAGTATGGAAAAAGATGTTATAACAATTATGTTATACAATAGCTACTCCCTAACAAAAAACTAGAATGTTGAGGGACTTTGGCCCTTCATGAGTGTTTTTTAGAGTAATACATACACATCCCTATGAATGTGTTATATCTGATTGGAAATTTGGATTTCCAATGGTGCTTAGAAAAGTTCCTTTGTGGATTTTTATTTTTCCCATAATATCCATCATAGTAGTTAGTACTTCAAGGGATTCCCTTTTGCAAAGAAAACCCACACTTATGAGATGACTAAGGTAGTTGAGCTCATTATATTCTATATTCCTCATAATTTTCCTCCTCAATAGACTCCCATAGACAACTTCTCTTACTTAGTTCATGAAAAGCACTAGCCACCCATTTTTCATGTTCATCCCTTCCAAGAACAAGTTGTGAGGGGGATTATGTCTATTCATCGTCTCCAATAACATTATTACATCGATATAAACATCACCCTTTGTCATGAAATGTCCATACAATCCATATTCTACATTGATATCTTCTCATTGTGTGGATTTTTCTGTAGATTCAACAGCTAATGTGATATCCTAAAACATAAGACAAGAATCTACTCTACTCTTTACAACGGAAACCAATAACTTGATCGATGAAAACAATAATCAGAAATAGGAAAAATATCAATGACACATAACACAATATTTCTTTGGGGAAAGCAACTACTCAAAACCCCGACTATCTATATCGCATTAACTAGAAGATCTGAGAAGAATATACAATGCTTGTTCTCACTAGAACAATTCATGCACATGTATAATTTAACTCTTTGCTCACACGCTAGCTCATGCCAACACTTAACCTATTCTGAGGCCTTCCAAGCCCCTACTTCCATTCACAATTCCTAAGAGAATCAACCCATATTTAATTGGGAAATCCTTCTTCCATAACTACGCAATCCAAACTTAGTTCCTCAAATAATTACATGCACCATCAGTACAACTCGAGAAATTATAAAACTGATAGTACATTGTCCCTACACTCTAGTCTCAACTGGGTATTCCTCTAAATTGACATGCATGAACTATTTGTGAGTGAATCTTCAGTTAAATGGTGTGAACTGGTTGATGCACTCGTGCACTAATCCACTACTAGACCTCTACTAGTTCCTCCAACAGTTAGAACTAGTTTAACTG
>APFE030700756.1:0-11974 GCA_000404065.3 Pinus taeda | reverse complement strand
GAGAAATTATAAAACTGATAGTACATTGTCCCTACACTCTAGTCTCAACTGGGTATTCCTCTAAATTGACATGCATGAACTATTTGTGAGTGAATCTTCAGTTAAATGGTGTGAACTGGTTGATGCACTCGTGCACTAATCCACTACTAGACCTCTACTAGTTCCTCCAACAGTTAGAACTAGTTTAACTGACTATAACTCAATTCGATTGAGTTATCTAATTACAACTCCACTAAACTCAATTTGGACCCATAAAATTTAGGGATCACACTTACATGAATCCATATATACTTCCAACTCAAATTTCCTAAGCTAACTAAGTCAACATAACTTATTTAACTATTACAAGTTGCTATGAGAAAAGAATTACAATTTAATTCAAGGACAAATTAAATTCAAATTTCTAGATGTCATTTTTAATATTTATTGTTGTTATTTTCAACACCCCCTCTCAACAAGAAAGGAATTCAACTTTATCCTGATCCTGAACCTTTGGAATGTTCTACATGGAACACTTCTGTCTAGTTTTATTGCTACAACAACTCCTAAAACTAAAAAGACACATCCAACCTGAATCACTATGATGCATCTATCATCAAAGTCTCTGACTCCTACTATCTCTACCTCTGTCGACTGAAAAAACTATACTTTTGTTGACTCTTCCTTTCTACACTGTTGTCAACTAGGCTTTGCGCTCTCCAGTATCTGAATGCTCTAGCCTCTGTCACTCTGATCTCTGACTACATCAACTGCCACTAATCCATTCTTCTACTATGTACTTTGGGCTCCCGTAGCAATGTATGGTCCAAGAGATAAAACCTCTCAATTGACCTTGTCCAATTTCTGCCCTCTTGGGACTATCACTTCAAATCACCCCACTTCTCTCCTGGATGCATGGTTTCATGTGCTCCCTCTCCCCACTTGGCATGAAATTTACCCCTACTAGAGGTCTCCGCTTGAGTGGATACCTCCACTCAGTCTCCTCTCTGCTTCTCCAATTGTGGGTGCTCCATAACTTTCTGAGGTTTCTTCTGACCTGCTTAAGTGGATTCCTCTACTCAGTCTCCTCTCTACTTCTCCAATTTTGGTTGCTCCACAATTATCTCAGATTGCGTCTGAGGCTTCTTAATGGGCTGCATGTTGAGAGGTAATACACTCTCCCTCTCAACCACCAAGTCTCTAACATTTTCCTTGCTCCTCAAGGCTTTGCATGCATCTTCGACCTCAAGAGCATACAGGTTCTTGACTCGTACACCAATCTATTTCACCTGTCTCATGGCGATGTGTCTAAGGAAAACTTTTCCCTTACTAAAAATAACATCATAGCCACAGTCTTACGATACCATGACAAAAACAAGATTATTATTTAGTCTTGGAACATACATGACATTTGTGATTTTGAGAGGGGAGCCACACTCCCTCTGAAAGGCAATTGTACCAATCCTGGTAGTGCTATACCTACCTTCATCTCCAAACTCTATGTTCTACTTGAGGTCTTTCTCCTCAAAATCATTAGAGAGATCTTTATTCCCCATCATATGGAACGAGGCATCGTTATCAACATACCACACGTTCCCATTATAGTGTTGGCCATGCATGCAATGAGAGTGAAATCAAGTTCAAATTTTGAAGCTAGAGCTTCACCTGCTGCCGCTACTTCTAGCTCCTTCTTGCTTTCTTTCTTCTATTGGCAATTCATGGCATAATGTCCGTGCTATGCTATATCCCTATACTACTAGTGTAGCCCCTTATTGTTATTAGTGAAACTGCCTTATTGTATTATTATGCCCAGGTAGTCCCTACCTTATTATTATTGTGCCCCATAGAAGCCTATTATTTTTACTATTATGCCCTTACATTATTATTGTTATGTTGGCTATGATTATATTGTGACCCTTTAGACTCTTATATATAGAAAGGAGGTCTTGTCATTTGTATCATCAAAAAGTTATTCATTTTTGTAATTTAAAGGAGCTTTCCCCCTCAAAGAGGCTAATTTTGAAGTCGTTGATCTATATTTCCTTCTATTTTGTGAGTTGTTTGCATAATATTTGTTATCAGAGCTTTGGATTCTAAGGTTTTGTTGTTTCAAACAGGTCATCATGGACTTTTCACTATATATATTTTTTCTATGAAGCTTCAAAAGCTTAAATTAAAACTCATTTGATCCAAAATTGTGATGAACCTCATGACCGAAGTTTAGATATTTTCTTGCTATATTTTTGGATATATGAACTGAGGAATTTAGGGTTTTTGAAGGCCCCCGAATTCCATCTCAAATAGGTGACCTTGGGAAACTAGTCATAAATTTGTCTCTGACCATCAAATTGTAATTCCTTAAAAAATGACAGAAAACAAACAGATTCTATTTTCTTGGGTATCATTTTTAGGGCTGAATGTTGAAACAAGGACACGTGGCACATCGTACAATTTCACTCTACTGAACTAGTCTATAATCAGGTCATTGTGGGAGACTGGGCATAACTCTTTCTTGGAAAATCAAATCTCAATCAGACATGTCGGGTTGGAAAGAGGACTTAGAGGGCTATCATAGGCCAAAGTTTAATAACTTGGAGATGCGACATTACAAAGTTACAGTCATTTAAATATCAAGCTCCTAAAAGCAAGAAAAAGCATGACTCGAATCAAGAAAATAGAAACACTTAGTAAGAAAAGTTGGATGGGTGATTTGAAGAATGCGATCGAAGCTAAGATAAATAGTTTTATCTATGTCATGGAAGCTAATATCAATGGTATGGAATAATATTTGAAGAAAGGCATGGAAGATTTGAAGAAAGACATGGAAGAAATGGAAGATTTGAGGGAAGGTGGGACAAAGCTGCTACAACAAATGAATCCTAATGGAAAAAAGGCTGTAGAGGAAACTCATGATGAGAAAAAAAGAAATGTTACTCATGATTTCATAGAATTTAATGTTGGATTGAAGACCCACCATATTCCAAAGATCGATATGAGAAAGTTTGATCGCAAGGATCCCGTAACATGGATACTACAGTTGGAGAAATATTTTGATCTCCATAATGTGAAAAACACACAAAAGGTACGTATTTCAACTTTATATTTAGAACCAAGTCAGTTTTCATGGTATCTATCACTTTGCTCTCATAAACAAATGGTCACTAGGTCCATGTTTATGGAGGAAATGATAGCACATTATGAGGATACAAAGAGAAACACCTTTGTTAGCCAATTGATAAATAAAAAAAAAAAGGGTTCAATAGCAGAGCACATTGATGACTTGCCAAAATTGAATATTAGGGTAACCGATATTCCAAAGGAGCACATGATTGATGTCTTCATAGGGACTTTAAAAGATAACATCCAACATGAGGTTCAACTTTTGGAACCTGATTCATTGGAGAAGGTATTCAGGGTGGAAAGAAACGTTGAATGCAAAATTATGGCAACAAGGAAGTCTACCACTCATCACTATAAAGATGGAAGTGTTGTTGCTCCTAGTCTTCCACAACCTACAAGGTTGACACCACAACAATTGGAATAAAAAAGAGCAAAATGGCTTTGTTACAGTTGTGATAGAAAATACACTAAAGGTGATAAGTGTGCGGAGAAGAAAATAATTTACATAAATTGTGAAGAGGAGGAAGAAAATGATCAAGAAACATCAAAAGAAGAGGATATACACCAGGAACCAGGCCCACAGAAAGAAGAAACAAATCTGAACATATCTTGTAATCCATTGGCACTTTCTGGATATCATCCACCATCCATCACATCATCTTTGAGAGAAAATTCTAAGGTTCAAGGAGCTGAAGGTCACATCGAGCATCAACAACAAGTTCTCCAACTCTTAAAGGATAACCTCACTTTGGTGCAAAATCGAATGATACAACATGCAAATCAACATTGCAACGAAAGAATGTGTCTCTTGTGATTTTCAATGTGTGAGATTCCTAGAGTCAAACACAAGATGATAACATTAAAAATATATTAAAAACATTTTCATATATAAAATTAAAAATAAAATTTATTAATACATCTGGATACACTTGAGATCTGAAATGAATTTTGGAAGTCTGTGACGCCACTTAATCTGAGATCCGAACTGAATTTTGAAAGTCTGTGATAGACGTATCTTTTAATCTATTGTGACGTTGCTCACAGAATTTAACTAGATAAACATATCTGTTAATCTATTGGAAAAAATGGGTTCTTATAGCAAAATATTTTAATATAAATTTTGGGAAAATATCAATTGATGTAAATATAAATACGAAAACAAAATAGCTCTAGATATTTTTATATAAATTTAATTTCTTCTATGTTATTGATTGATTACAATATTTTTATTATTTTTTTCTTATTTAATAAGGAATGTTTATATGAATTATTTTTCTTTATTAAATTTATATATATTACACTAAATATATGAGGATATACATTTGTAGCTATATATTTGTAGCATTACTATTAGTGAATAAAAAATCAAAATTATTTTGTTTGAAAAAACATGTATAGATATTTTATTTAAAAGAAAGAAGAGTTTTATTTTTTATGAATAGAATTTTCACATTATAAATCTATATGAATTTAAATTGGTATTCTTAAAATTTTGTAAAGGAAAGTGAAAATCTCAAATTATTATAGTTTTTATTTTTAAATAAAAGTGTCAATGTCAAATTTCAAGAATTATTTTTTCTCTATGGAAATTTTCCTTAATTTCTTTGTTTTATAAGATATTTTCAATCTATTAAATGGAGAATATCCACTACAAAGTGAAAAGACACAATTTATAATTAAGACTATAGATATATGTCAAATCTCGAGGAAGAAAAACCTAAATTTTAATTTTGTTAAGATAGAGGGATTAGAGCCAAGTGTAAGCAAGATAAATCGCTACCATATGTCTAGAGACTCTTTGCTTCCTTAAAGAAAACCAAGCATCAAGGTTGGAGATTCAGTTGTGGATGCGGCGCTGGATCCAACTCTACACATCTTAGTTTTGAAGGTATTTTTCAAATGAAATGATAATTGTAGGTACTTGGGTGGGTGACCAAATGCTTTGGCTCTAAAGAATGGCGAGAAGATGATTTTTTGACCTAGAGATACAAGATAAAAGAAGAGCCACCTAATATTGAAATTTGTGCTCAAGGATTTTCAGGGATGTCGTCCTCAAGATAATGACTCTGTTTTTCCTATTAGTAATTATAGTAGTTCCACCCAATGATTGAAAATTCCATAAGGTGTCACTAACAATCCCTACCTAGTTTGTTGTCTCAATACTGGTTCTAATTCTTGTGATAATTTTTATTTGGTTTATCCTTTAACATTATTTACATTATATATATTTTTTCTTTTTTCAAGTTTCAACTAACTTATGCCATTCCTTATTGAAGCATAGGGTTTTCCACATTCATACAAAAAGTGGTGGAAATTGCATTCTTTTGTTTATGTAACACTCCCTCCCAACCCCTTGTACTATCTTAGGCTATGAAAGGTATTACCTCTTAATTTGACTCAATATCCATGGTTTGTTATGAAGATGTAATTACAAAAATCCTCTTTTGTCCAACATTAACCAAAACTTGAAACAAATGCCACCATCACAATAAGCTCCATCTCTAGGAGATCCCAAGGATCTTTACTATTGAAGGAAGCTCCATCTCTATCAAGTTCATTATGTGATTTGTATTTATTTTATTAAGTATTAATTAGAGTAGCATGAATTGGTGCATTCTCTAGAAGAGCATTGGTTTCATAAAAGCACGACATCATAGAAAGAAGCATATGTTAGTAAGACTAGAATCTACATAATGAATTTCTTTGAAAGAAAATCATTGAGCATACAAGAATGAGAATATTGAAACCATATTGTATGTTTATAACTCATCTAAGCATTTTCAAATATAATTTTAGAGGTAGTCATATTGGAAAGAGGGATCATCGAGATCCTATATGAACCATCATTTAGGAAGGTTCTTGGAAGAACCATTATGACTAGTATATATTCCATCTAATCTATAGTCTTAATGGATGAAAGAATGAAAATGGTCTCGTTGAAGTGTGAAAGACATAATTAAAGTCTTTCTCCTTTTGAAAAGAAACTTATCTTCGATATGTATAAGAAGCAAACTCATTCAAAAGAGGATGGCTAGATGGTTGTATGGAAGAAAAGGTATACATGTTTTAAGTAACTCTTCTCTAGGGTAGGGTTCATATCTATAAGAATCTTGCAAAAAGAGTTGGTTATAAAAATGTTCTTGGTAAGTCTTTCATGTGATTACTCGATGTTTGAAGGAAGAAGTTTGATATGCTTTGGCATGGATAAATATCAAGACACTCACACAATATTGCATGGCATAAATATAATGATATTTATCAACATCAAGCATAGTCTATAGACAAAAGAAAGGGAGTTAATAATGAAAAATCTAAGGAATATTTTTAATTTTGTTAATCAAGTTCGATCCATGGGCACCTTGATTAAAAGTAGATGCATCGAGAAGGATTCTTGTACATTATGGAGTTGGATCATGCCAAAGGATGTTGATATGAAAGGATTCAAGTAAGAAAATACTTTTATGAAAGGGCCATCATAGTAAGCTAAACCTGATTTTGATATTTATTGGTATTGGTTATCTAGTTAACATATTGTTTTTCTACCTGGAAGGATATTGCATAAATTCATAATAACAATTGAGGCAAGTTCAAAGATTGGTGTTGAATTTGATTCAAAGGACATGTGAATTGAGTGAATGATTTTAACAATACTTGAAGGGTTATGTAGCCAATATGTTTACATAACAATCTTGGATTTGAAAGGTAGCAATATGAGAGGATGATCTGATGTTCATGAAGATCACTTTCATGTTTAGAAGGAGCTACAATTGAATCTATTTTTCATTGATGATAACTACAGGAAAGTGATATGGAAGGTTGATGGCCTGAACCGTCACATAATAATAAAGGGAGACGATGAATCCATAATATCAAGAAAGAAATAAGCTCAATATGATGAGATACAAAATGAAAGAGGAGCCATGAAGCTACTACTTTTCCATGAAGCTACTACTTGAAGATGTCCATGAAGAACTTGTAGTTTACACACTTATGAAGACAAGTTAGAGAACCTATGGTTATGACTTCCCAATCTAAAAGAAGTGTAAGAATCTTTTCTATGATTGAGGGGGAGTAATAAGTATCCCTATATGTTGAAGAAGGAGCAAGGATCTATTCCCTGATTAAGAGGGAATGGGGATATCCTCCCTAGTTGAGAGGGAGTGATGTTAGACATCATATTCTCTTCTTCATGTATCATGGACTAGGCCAGGACTAACAACCATACATCTAAGTGAAGGCCATGGTGGGAGAATGGAGAACGAAGGATTAGATAAGCATCTAAGACTAATACTACTTGAGGAAAAAGAATCCAAAATAGGAAGTATTCTTGTTGGTTGAAACCCTTTGAGGATTGGAAAGGTATCCAAAACAAGAGTGGTCGAAGTGGATCAATATTCTTTGAGGATTGGGAATCCAAGATAAGAATATTCCAAAAATGACATACCTAGTGAACATATGGATGGGGTATGTACGTTCAAGAGGTAGTGTAAAACTCCCATCATTATGCTCTGATATGAGTTCAAGTTAAGGCCCTACCATGTTGACGATGTTGGTCATGATGTTGACTCTTAAAAATTGGCTTACCAATCTGACTCTTCTTATGAAAACTCTTCAGTTCAAGAAATGCCTTGTATCAGTTCTACAATTCTAAATACCTCCCTAGTTAAGAGAGAGTGTTGGAAAATGTAACTAGTTTTGTGTAGAAATAACTAGAAATTTGTAGTTGCTAATGAATTATGATTGAAAACAATAGACACAAATTTCTTCTACTCAATCTGTGAAAGGGAAAACATACAATAGAAACACATGAAATCATTCAATCACAATAAACATAATTTCTTTTACTGGGAAAAGCCCCTACTCTGTTTGTATTATATCATATTAGAAAAATGATATATTATAATGACAACTTTAATCCTTGAAGCTCAACCTACATTACAATACTGATCTCTTCTTCCTAAGTCTTCTCTTCCCAATACTTAGAAAAACATGAATCCTCCTTACTCCTAATTCCTTGCACAATTCCTTCCCCTAAAGAATAGGAAGAGCTCCTATTTTCTTGCGCAATCCCAAGAGAATTCCTCACCTGCTACATGCATATTTAGTACACTCAATAATATACAATAATAAATAAAATTATGCCTTTTCCCTTCACTTAACTAGGCAATTCGAGTTGCATGCATGACTAGGGCTATTTTTAGAAAAATTACTAGTTAACTAAGATATTAGTGAGTTAAGAACAATTACAAATACTCAACTAAACTCATATTGACTTTGTTCATGACTAGAGATCATATAATTGAATTTCACTAACTATAACTCCACTAGATTTCTAGATCTTAGCAATCAACTCATGCAGAACTCTACTTCTTTCGAACAAAATTGAATTGGTTGACTTAATTGAGTAACTTGGCCATGTCACTCCTACTAACTACAACTCAAGTCATCCCATTGATGTGGAAATTCAAATTTCTCCATTTGACTAAGGCACAAGTCAAATTAAGGCTTTTCTTACTACAATTTAACATTTTCGTCTTCATAATTGTCATTGTACTCATGCCATTGTGCATATATTATCTAAAAAAGAAAAGAAAAAGAAGAAAACAAAATATTATTTTTCAAGCATGGGTTTCGTGCTCAAGTTGATTTGTCTTCTAGGCCAAGCATATTCTTCATGCTTCTAGGGTTTTTGAAGTCAAAAGAAAATTTGTTGAGTCAAAATCTCATTTAGGCTTCCTAAAAGAAAGAAGAAAAAGGATATTGTTTGTATTAAAACGAATAAATTCATCCCCAAGACCAGGTCATCCCTCCAAGATGATCAGGTTGGACTACCCAAAGGACATGACCTTTTGGTCACATGAATCACTATAAATAGCCCAACATGTTCTTCCACTTATAGCAAAAGTTTTTTGTGGATTAGATATGGTAGATATGCAAAGTTGTAGGGAAAGGATGTGAAGTCTCCATCAAAAGACGTGTACCTTCCTGAAGCTAATATTTTGTAATATGATGTGAATTTTAGGAAAAGAGGAGACTATGGTCCTGTAATAAGAATTATGGCATCTCATGGATAGATTGGAGGGAAAACCTGGTGCTTGTAGGGGATAATGGTTTTAGTCTTTGGGTCTTGGATTTATCATTCGAATTGATTCTATAAGAAGAGAAGAGATATTTCTGGGATTTTCCCTCACTTAGAGCCTACATTTTTTTTTCATTGTCTTCATTTATCTTCATGTTTTATGCTCTTGATAATTTTTTGATGAAAATAAACTAAGAAAGGAAAAGAAGAAGATAATATAAGGTCATAACAAATTATTAAGGATAAGGAGAATTGAATTAATAGTTTCCTTACTAGATTATCCAACATGTGGAAGAAATAAATAAAGTAACAGAGGTTGTGTTTAATGAAAAAATTGCAAAATCATCTACACAACAACTAATTATTTCAATTAATGAAACAAATCATAAAAAAGTTGTTTTCTCTTTATATATTTTGGCTTATTAAGCTACTCATATAGTTTTGGACTCATATACGGTTTTAGTGGAAGTTTTGTGATGGTTTTGGTGATCAACTCTCATGGACATTTTTTATGCACATTTTTATGGGCATATTACATATATATCTTTTGCAATTATTGAATGAGAGTTAATTTCATAATTGACCATTATATGATGCATGGCTATGTGGAGAGCATAAGGGATTATCATGCATGTTTTGAATTTTCTTTATGAAATATGATGGTATGATATCATGACATATGGATGTGGGTCCTCCCTCTAACTTGAGACATCGAATGTTCCCTATTTATTAGGAGTCCAACATTAAAATTGTTTTCCTACTTACATATCCAATTTATTTTGCTAACCCAGAGTTAAAGTAAAATAAAATAGTTTTGTAACCATCTCAAAGGAAGCTTGACTAGAAATACTTGCTCAAAGAAAAAAATGGGAGAAAACTTTACACAGACTGTGGTATGATCTAGTTTGATTACTTTAGTTTTGGGATAATCTGTTGTGTTATTTTAAGTATTTGGATCTCATAAAACTCTTGTTACAAGGCTCCTTTTAAATAGTAGTGATGAGTGGAGTTCTAAAAGTCTCACTTGTTGAGTAAGGTATTTTTTACTTTCATCATTCATGATATTACAACTATTGTATATTTGTCATATTGATAATTGGCATTGTGTGCAGTAGTATACCAATGTCTAGAGGGTCTCACTAAGGTAGCTACAACAAGGCCAAGTCTTATTTATTTTTCCTTTTTACTTGAATTTGACTTATAAGGTTCATACACATTAACATTTGTAAAGGAGGCTCTTGTCACAGATTATTTTAATTTGGCTAGTTTGAGTTTATAATATTTGAAAAATATTTTCAAACATACTCAATGAGGGATATTCTTCTTATCTTTCCATCTCGTGTCCTATTTATATTGCTCATTTTATTTACTTTCTTATTTGTAGTATTTTTTGTATTTTATATAGTATCTATTATGTTGATAAATTTATATTTTAAACATAGAGAATGAATTTTGTATTGAATTTTATTCTACATGAGTGTGATTACATGTTTTGATTATTTTCATCTGTTATGTATTTGAAATTTTCAAATTTACCATTTATCAATCACTTTAATTTTGTTTTGTTTTGTGTATGATTTTGTTTGTGTATGTGTGTTTGTAAGATTTGTGACAGATATTTATGACTAACATAGATAAACTGATAGGATAACTAGATTGATGTTAGTTGTATTCAATTGTTGGGTAGATACTTTAAAGTTTTAGCATATTTCAATAAGGCTATAAATTTCAAGTAACGTTCCCATCTTTCTTTTTTTTTCCCACCAAGGAATGGAAAATGTTGAGTGAATAACATTTCTATTTTGTCCATCAAAAGAGGCATATTCTAGTTTTCAATGGGGAATTTTTGTATGTATGTGAGTTGCTTGAAGGAAACCTACATATGTACACCAACTGCTAGAATAGAAGTAATGTATATATGGAAAACATGTGTTTTGGAAGTGTTTTAAGGAAAACTGAAGTTCGCAACTACCACACAACTGCAAGGAATTTAACTAGTAGGGCCAATCAATGCATCTTAAGCATAAGTATGGAAAAAGATGATATAACAATTATGTTATACAATAGCTACTCCCTAACAAAAATCTAGAAGGTTGAGGGACTTTGGCTCTTCATGAATGTTTTTTATACTAATCCATACACATCCCTATGAATATGTTATATCTGATTGGAAATTTGGATTTCCAATGGTACTTAGAAAATTTCCTTTGGGGATTTTTATTTTTCCCATGATATCCATCATAGTAGTTAGTACTTCAAGGGATTCTCTTTTGCAAAGAAAACCCACACTTATGAGATGACTAAGGTAGTTGAGCTCATTATATTCTATATTCCTCATAATTTTTCTCCTAGACTCCCATAGACGACTTCTCTTACTTAGTTCAAGAAAAGCACTACCCACAATTTTTTCATGTTCATCCCTTCCACAAACAAGTTGTGAGTAGGATTATGTCTATTCAACATCTCCAATAACATTATTACATCGATATAAACATCACCCTTTGTCATGACATGTCCATACAATCCATATTCTACATTGAGATCTTATCATTGTGTGGATTTTTCTGTAGATTCAACAGCTCATGTGATATACTAAAGCATAAGACAAGAATCTAGTCTACTCTTTACAATGGAAACCAATAACTTGATCGATGAAAACAATAATCATAAATAGGAAGAATATCAATGGCACATAACACAATATTTCTTTGGGGAAAGAAACTACTCAAAACCTTGACTGTCTAGATTGCGTTAACCAGAAGATCTAAGAAGAAAATACAATGCTTGTTCACACTA
>APFE030700749.1:313984-386767 GCA_000404065.3 Pinus taeda | reverse complement strand
TCCTTAAGTCCAACTTAGTAAAATACTTTGCATCTTTCAATTGATCAAGTAAATCATCTATTCTAGGCAATGGGTAACAGTTATTTACCATAATTTTGTTCAATGCACAGAAGTCCACACACATGCGCCATGTTCCATCCTTCTTTGGCACCAAGACAATAGGTGAACCACATGGCGAGTAAGATGGCCTGATGATCCCTTTATCCAACAACTCTTGAATTTTCTTCTTAATTTTTTCACTTTCCATCACTGACATCCTGTATATGCCAATGTTAGGAAGAGAACAATATTGTTGCAACTGTATCTCATGTTGGATTCCTCTCTTGGGAGGTAATCCCTTTGGTTCTTAAAACATATCATCATATTGGTTAACTACATCAACCAATTCAGATTTCAATTTTGAATCACAACCTTTAAAAGCTTCATTAGCAACATCATTCTTGGGTTTGATCATTAGAAGCACAACATTCTTACTTTAATTCACTAGTCTTTTCATCTGCCCCGCATTAACAAGTGAAAGATTTAGTTTCTTGCTATGAGATCTCACAATATATTCTACTCCATCTTAACAACAAATGGTACTTGTTTTCATGTCTATGGAAGATAGCTTTTCTATCATAGAGGTATGGGATGCCTAAAACTATGCCACATATGTCTAATGGCAGAACATCAAGCTCCACTTCATCTATGAAATTTGCAGTAATGGCGAATTTCAGTTTAAACTTTCTAGTAACCTGTAATTGTGCATTATCACACACCCATCCAAGTGGATATGGTATATGATGTCGAATGGTTTCCAAGTTTAAACTTTTGATAATGTTTTCAAAGATAAGATTGGCTTGAGAACCATTGTCGAAAAGTGTATCAATATTTCTATGTTTTGAGATCACCCTTATGTGAAAAAAAATTATCCTCCTCTTTTCATTTGGAGTTTCATTTTGTGAATTTGAAGAACTAGTGCTAGCAATGGATTCTTTTCCTTTTATACCCATCGCTATAATTTTATTTTCATCATCTGAATCGGATCCCAAGTCTTGTTGAGTGGTTGTAGTTGTCTTTTGTTTTCCCTTGTTGAATTTTTTTGGTTTCATTTCGAGATGAAGCTTCCAAAAATGAGCTTCGTCGTGACCCTTTTTAGAACAATGTTTGCATGTCGATTTCTCTCCTTCTTTCTTGATAGATGAATTTTTCTTTCCCTTCCCTTTGAAACCCTTTTCTTTTCCTTTACTCTTAAATGGATTTTTACTACCTTCTTCTAGAGTGTTTTTCCTTCTTGCCTCAAGATGAGTGACTTGCACACACACATCATCTAGATTATTAGGATTAAACATTAAGATAGTATGCCTAAGGTAACTGTGTAAACCCCCTATGTACTTCAGCAACGTGTCTTGTGATTTAAAATCTACACCTAACATTAAAGACCTTTTTTCTAAATTCTTGGTTGTAATCTTGCACATTTTGACCTTTAAGTTGTCTAAAGTTCTGCCAATTCATGATGGCTTTCTACATATAAGCTAGAGGGTAGAATTGTCTCTTAATTGCAGCAATGAAATCAAACCAAGGAATTGAGATCTTACCTTGTTTTTTTATCTCCTCTTGTGTCTTTGATTCCCACCATACTAGTGTTGCACCCTCCATCCTCAAGGAAGCTAACTGAATCTTTATTTCATCCTCTTAAAGGTTTTGAATTCTACAATAGACCTCCAAATGACGAATTCAATTATCAAGTTTCTTTGCATTCACTTCACCATTATACATGGGCAGCTCAAATTTAACATCAAGTTTTAATAAGCGTGATTTACCAGTTCCTTTTGAGGTATGCTAATGAGTATGAGTAAGGGTTGTGTTAGTGGAAAAGTGTGAAGATGCTTGTGAAGAAGAAGATGAAGAAGATGGTGGAGAGGGTGGAGGTTTATCTCCATTTTCATTACCTCCTCCTGAAGAACCTTCTCCTTTGGGAGGTTTGGAGCTTTCAACTTGCAGCCTGGTATTCCTTTCCTCATAGAGGACCTTCACCATCTATGTCATATAAAAGAAATCCTTCCTAAATACATTCTCATCTACTATCATGTTTGTAGTTTCTCTTCCATGAGACATGCTCTCTGGAGTCTCAACTGCAACTTGAGGATGAACTGGTGTTGGAGATTGTGGAAACCTTTCCCTTCTTCCCCTTGACCCAACTTCAGGGCTTCCAACCATCTTCTTTCTCATCTTTTGAGTTTTAACCTTGTAAGCATGACATAAAATTGCAAACAGTTGAATCCTTCTTACACAAAGAAAACCTATTGTGATGATACCAAAATGATCTAATTAAGAATATTAGTTTGTTATGCTAAGATCCTCCTCATATTAGAAACAAAATGTTATTCATGTGCTTAACGATTCATGAGTTTTGCAAGTTAAAAATTAGTTTTTATGTTAATTTTATGAGAAATTTTAACATAAATAAGAGACTGAATAGCAGCATAAAAATATATAGAACATCACCAAAAACACACCACAATAGGAACATGATGAAGGACTTCACCCTTCTTGGGTTACGTTTCTTTTGTCCAACTTCTAATGGCTTGGGCCTCTCTATTATGCTCAAATGTGTAAAAATATATGTTTACAATGCTCAAATGCTTCTAAAACCTACTCCAATGAGTCCAAAATATCCAAAAATGGCTACCTAGCCTTTTTTTGCATCCAATTTGGTCGAAAAATGGAGAAGTTATGAGCTCTCCTAGTTTTCCCACTATTTGCTCTACATTTTCCCCAAAATCTGGCATCATCCTACAATTTTGCTCACCAAGCATTCTAATGTAGCAACAACTTCACTGAAAATCGATTGAAATTATCAAATCATTAAAAATCCTCTAACACTTAACTTCCAAAAATTTTGGCCACCTGCCCAGGGGCTAAGGCCAACGATCTGTCCCCACCAATCGAGGCCCCCACTCCACCTTCATCATATTTTTCACATGGGCGGTTACGATTTTGTTAATGGCAGTGTCGAGCACGATTTCTGTGGAATTCACATGGGAGGTTTATTTGGGGCCGTGGTTAGCCCCTTACAATGGTCCATGGACCAAGGTTGAGGGTTAACCATGGTCCCCATCCCCCAATTGTATGCGATGTAAACCTTAAATATAATGTGCCTCCCATTATGGTTAAGAACCATTGAGTAAGCGGTGTGGTAAGGCTTTGCGTTGTGCGATGGGAGTTGTCAGTTTCAATCCCTGTGGCCTTTGCTCGGTCGTTGAACCAACTTTTAGTGGCTGCCCACGCTGCCACGTGGTGGCCTACAGCTGGGCCATGTGTCAGCCCGTGGTTGGCCACTGTACCAACCAATAAAAATGCACAATTTCCAACCAATACCAAAGCAGCACTTGGCACATTCTGATTCACTGAGAAAAGCTTGACTCAGTCGACTGCCACATACCCCAATCAGCACCACGTCAACAATATAAACTACTCACTGGGCTATCCATATTTTTGAAAATTTGCATGTTTGACAAAGTGGATAGAACGCGTTTCTGGGAGCATATGATGTCCATTTCATGTGAAACAAGTTGCGACGGATTCAGGATGAAGAGCACTACGCACTCGTTTAAGTTCCACACCATTATGATTACTTTGATTTTTGAGCATAATTTTGAGCAACTGATCAAGGTATGACCTTCCTAATAAACAAGAGGCTTAAATGACTAGTGCATGAAGGGTTGTGGAAGACATTTTAAGGAACACTAGAAGGTTATGTTTTCCCTAAGTTATGTATGGGTGTGGAATCCAACTAGCATATATCTATGAGCAAATGTATGGGTGTGGAATCCATACTAACATATATCTATGAGCTAAGTAATTCTTTTTGTTAGAATGAACAAACATATTTTGAAGAAATAGCATAGACATGATTAAGGAGGATTGATTATGTGTAATTAAAGTTAAATGGATAGAGATTCGTAACATGAATTTTGCTTGAGATTTAAATTCATTACTTTTTTTTTTATTACAAATGAAGATACTAAGATTGGTATATTGAACACCATTAGGTGGTTTAGAATGTTTGGAATAATTGATTTTGATATATGGAGTCAAGTGTGAACTAGGTATCTATCCTCTAATATTGTAATTCTTTTGTATAGAATTAAAATGATTTTCAAAAGCTTTAAATATAGAAAAAGATTATTGTGACAAGGCTCACGACAAATTAGGTCTAGGAAATCCATAATTGTCTCTTTAAAGATTTTCTCAGTTGAATATTGGTTTAATTCTATTTAACCAAATTAGTTAGAGAAATTATGAGGATTGAAATCAGGAATTGCTTCAAACTATTGCTAGTTAGACAATCGAGTCAAAGTTCATATTGTTTATGAACTTGATGAATTGTTTTCTTCAAATTTGATTAACTTGTAAATTGTTAAGAGAATAACATGTTTAGAAAATAAACATTTTATGTGTTGAGAACTTTTTTTTATTTTAACTTAAAGAAAAAGGTATGTGATTAATGAAAAGCTTAGTTGAGTTCTTGTTTTACAAGAATATGTGCTTATGATATCTTTGAGGGAGAAATTGAAGGAGAGTAAGATCACCTTTTGATGAATTGTAATTTTTGCATGATTTAGAAGCCTAAGATGATTGTATTATATGTGGAATGGAAGAGATTGATTGGTTTAGAAATTTTTTTTCTTGGATGTATAGTTGTATGAGTAGTTATTAATTTTGCAAAAGGTTATAATCTTTTGAGATATATATATATGCTAGAAATGTCTTTATAATAGTCTAAATATTATTTAAAATCAACAATATTCTTCATAGTTTGAGAAATGTATGGTTTTCATAGCTTCTTTTTTTTTGTATGTATTAATAGTAAGGAATAAGACATGAAACCAAATGAATTGATTAATTATTTGAAAAAAAAATAATGAGTGATTTTATAGTGGGAAAACAAGTTGACTTAAAATTATCAAGATAGATTCAATAATATAGATATTGTATTTGTATAATTATGAAAGTTGTTTTGGATTACAAGCAACTTTCGAAAAGATATATTTAATTGTTTTTGGAATGAATATCTTCTTACTGACTCATTCATAATTGATTTTCAAGTAAGAGAAGTGAATAATCATGAATATGGGAATTCAAGGAATGGTCTATAATATGAAAGTGGATCAATAAGGACTATATGGAACCTTAGTTTGTTAATTAAAAGAAAAACATCTTGAACCTCAAAATGTGCTTTTCCTAAAGAGTAAAAATTTAGTAAAAAAATTGTAGGCAGATCTTAAATATTTTGATTACAAGGGTGCCTTATAGAATGAAAAAGGGAATTCTTGGATTGAGAAGACATAAATCAAGTGGGATGTAAGAGTGGGTTATTATATGACATGTTTTGTTGCATAGTTTCAATGGATATTGTATGTGGATGGTTTGGTGCTTCTTGTATGCAAATTTGATTGTTAGAAGGGATGGACTACCATTGTTGTTCATACAGCTAATGTGGGAGTTGTTTGTGAGTTGGCAAGCTCATTTTACTATAGAAACCTAATAGAATGACATAGGAATATTATTGAATTATTAATGCATTAGATAAGGAAAAGAAAATCATTTGTAATGTGAGATCAATGTCAAATAATAGTATCTTATTAGATGATTGCTTTGATATAGTATGTATTGTAGTGTATGTTAAAATCTATTTAGTATGACATAACTATACATGGTACTTTATTAATAATGGTATTTTTGGTCTTCATGGACAACCTGATTGGATTTTATAAATATATATATGTCCAACGACTATAATAAAACTTCAGGTAAAGTTTAATCCAAGAGGGGGAGTATGTAGTGTCCCACCATGGAAAGGTTAGTTTTGTGACACTTAGAGAGGGTGATTTTGACGTAATGATATAAGATTATGCATGACACACTTATGTACATGCTTATATGCTATAGAACTAGTTTGGGTCATATGGTTTCTATGTGTTTATGATAATATCTATGGTTGTGTATAAGAACTTATTTTGGTTAAGAGCATATTATCGATGTTTTCTCTTTTGGTATCCTAGTTTTCAAATAGGTGTATGACATGGATTTTGATTCGGGATTGAGACACATAGATCCATGAATGATCGTGGTTATGTAGAACATATGGTTAATTATGATTTATGGATGATATATGATTGGTATGATTATATATGCATAGTCTTGTTCTAAACGGGATGTGGCAGGGGGCCTAGTTATTTGCAAACAAGGATGCTCAAATTGTAAATGATTGTGGAAGTCATAATACATGATTTTATGATTATGTATGCGTAATCTTGTATTGAGAAGGATGCGACAAGGAATGTGGTTATTTTCAAACAAGGATGTTCAAATTATAAATGGTTGCGGAAGTCATTTTTCTCTAACCAAAATGACTATGGAAGTCATGCACAATCTTTGGTAAATTGTGAATAAGTTAATTATAAAATCCATTGATTCCTTTGATCTCTGAGATTGTGATGTGTGTAGGTCTTGGAACAAGGCCTTACCAACGAACCATCAGATGGGTATGAGGTCACAATCAATACCTTAAGGTGAAGTGTGGAGTTTCAAAGCAGAGTAGATGAGAAGCCATGGAATTAGGATGCGGAATCATAAATCCATGAAAGATAAAGACGTGGAGTCTTCTATCTATAATAAAATGTTTAGGGCGTGGAGTCCTGAATATTTAAAAAGATCAAGGTGTGGAATCTTGGATCTTTAGAGTAGATCAAGGCAGAAAGTCGTCAATCTACTAAGGCACAAAGATGCATGCAATAGGGGTGTGGAATCCCTATTCTACGGAAGAAAAATACCACTCATGGGCATCTCAGGGATGAATTTCCTTAATAAAACCTCTTTTCTAACAATCCTAAAGTGACTTTCTAAAAATAGAAAATCATGTCTAGCATCTCAATCATCACTTTCCAAAAATAGTAAATCACCTTGCATCAATTGGTAATCCAATATAGTTGACGTAAAATCACTTAAATTATCATTAATCAATCCTAATTGTGAAATCTCGACTTAATTCTCAATATTATTAATATCATTAATATCTTTTATGAGACTATGATATTATTATTATTAAAAGGGAATTACAATTCACCTTCATCTCCTCAATTAGTTCACACCTCTCTCCTTGACGACTCTCATAGCTCTATGTAAATATCTCTCTTTTAATAATACATTACACTCTATTTTATGCACTCATCAAAGAATGGCATATTCCTCTTACACTCATTAAAGACATGTCATAAAGATTCCTCTTGCACTCTCTTTAATGCATAAGCTACACTCTCCTTAACTAAGCATGCATACCTCTCCTTAATTGCATGAGTTACACTCCTCTAAATGGAATACAAGGCATGCATATTACTCCTCCTTTATGAAAAGAATTTGTTGCTCCTCCTATTATTTATCTCATGTATTCTCACTTGGGGGAGAGGGAGGTGCATTGTGATACCAAGAGTTGGAGAAATTTATTTTAAAAAAAAATGAGAAGGAGAGACTTGGAGAGTAGCCAATTGCTTTCGAAATGAATTTGAAATTCCTAAACTAAATTACTAAGTAGCTCTACCTGGTGGAGCTGACCATGAGTGTTATTGGGAGGAAGTGAAACTTTTCTTCCTCAGTTTGCCTTGGATATCTCTATAATGTCGTATTTTGGTACTGTTTGTGAGCTCTTACAGCTTGGGGGTTCCAGGGGGATAATTTATCCTTGGATATGGTTGGTTGGAAAATTGGGATGGTTCACAATGAGTTGGTAAGGATACTGGAGCTAGAGCATACTCTCATTTTTTGGAGCTATATATATACATTGTCAGGTATATATATCAATGTTCTTGAAATTTTGGTTTCTTATTACATTTTAAAAGTGTTGTGGAGAATTTAAATTTATTAGAAATTGCTAATTTAAATTATTACAAAATTATGAATATTCATAAAATTATTTCTGAGCTAACCAACAATTACTTAACAGTTTCATGGCAGCTATGTATGATAATGTACATGCAGGGGGATTAAAACAAGGATGTGTTGCCAAAGTTTTTAAGTTCATTTTATAACATTTTTTTTTGTCCATAGCATGTTGCCATGAGTTTGATGAAAATATCATATTAGCATAAATTTGAGTTTTATTTCTCCATGTACAATTGTAGATAAAGTTTGCACACTAAGTGTTTGATAAAAGTGATAAATCAGATAGTAGGAATTTTTTTGTTATTGTTTTAAAGAATCGCATTTCCGGGAATAGTTGTTGTGATTAAGCTCAACATCAGGGGGTATCCATACCTTAAGACAATGTAACCCCCACTTTGATTCCCAAAAACAAGTTTTCAAACTCTGATTCTCTGATATGGGTGATTTTGCATATTTGTCGATGCCTATATGGACTCTCTATTGTTTGGTTTATTGATTTTCTTAGGATTTACCTGGTGATCTATATTGATGACACTAACCTAGTTCATGCACTTTGAAATTCTTGTTTTAAAGTCTCAATGGTTGTAGATTGCACGCTTGCAAAGTATTTTTCAAAAGGCCTCAATGGTTGTAGATTGTGTTATCACTCAGGTTGTTCCCCAAAGTTGTAGGAAAGGGAATACGGCCGAGGTAACCACAGACCAATCTTTTAGATATAGGTTCTAGCCAATCTGCATCCAGAGAGGGCTCTCTCTTTATAATTTAACTTTGTTTTGATGTATATTAGGCTAGTTATGAAGTACAAGGGTTTTGTTTTGAGTTTGGTTGGAAGGAGGGGGACTCAATAGCACAGTGAGGTAAGACAGAAACATTTCAGTCCATTTGGCATGATGGAGTCAAAGAGGGATGGCTTCTTGGGTTAGGTTTCTTACCAGAGGATTTATCACAGAGCAAGGTACTCGAATATGGAACAATTTATAGGCTGGAATCAGATGGAATGGAGTCAATGGGTGAAGGGAAATTAAGAATCCTTCATCATGTTGACAAAGGGAAAATGGATGATTACTGCTAAGGAGCAATTAAGAATTCCTTAGCTAATATTCAAGATGAAAGAACCAGGGGAAACATGAGCAATTAAGAATTCACTGTTTATTCTAATTCTGAAGAAAACGTTAATAATAACAGAGACTGAACACAGAGTGCAAACAAGCAAATTTTGAGTTATTCTTTTTCTCTATTACTTAGATCATGAAACATATATGATATAGTAAACACAGATACTGTAAGACACAAGTTAGAAGGGACTTATTGATCCATAAAAATGATTCAATAATTCTGAAATATGGTCCTTAGCATCAATTCTTCATCCAGTGAGCTCGACAAAAATGGTTCCAACAGCTTTTTTATTTCCAAAATTGTTCAGTATTACAGTCAAAACTATGAACATCCACTAGCAACCAACCAACCCCAAATACTTTTTCTGGCGGGGTATTTATACAAAAATGTCAAGATATCTTACAAAATATCTGATAGGAATAATATCTGCTGACAATTAATTCTTCTTTTACATAGACAGAGACAGATAGTCTTGAAAACAGGGAGACAATAAATAGATGCAATAAATTCATGTTGTGCTGGTTGATCCGTCTTTATGAGATGTACTGGAGGTAGGTACTGCAAGTCAGTTCCCACCTGTCTTCTACTGATCCTCTGTGCTGGTTATTATGCCTTGGCTGGGTTTTCTTTAACTCTGATGTGATGTGTTTTGAACCACATGAATGTGATTCATTCCTTTTTTCTGCATTATAGTAAATGGTCCAAAATTTGGATTGACCAAAGATAATTTACAGGATCTCTAACATGCTTTGCCACCATTCTGGTCCTGGTAATTTATGTCTCTGCAGCTTCCTCGGAGTTTCATCGGTTTCTGTGTACATGAAGAAATTAGGTGGGATGGTGAAAAAATGTTTTACCTCATGCTCTATGTAGAATAGATTTTCCAGGCTATCATAAAGAGAGTAGCCAGATGGGAGTTCCTTCTCTCCTAAAGTGCTTGAAGATGCATTAGCTTGATTAGCAACATATGTATTTAATTTACGTACATAGTCCTTGTGCTTCATCAGACGATCATTACTTCCCAAAGGACTTGGCAAACCTTTTTGATGCAGGACTGTAAATATTTCTGTGAAAGAATCAATTTCTACCTGCATGTCCTGGTATCTTCTGTTCAAATTTTGCATTAGAGTTCTCATGGTTAGAACTCTCTTGATGTCCAGAATGGTGCCTGTTCTATCTCTAATATCCAGTGCTTGCGGTTCTTCACTGGTCTTGGTGTTCAAAAAATGTATCAGCCTATTAGCTTGCTCAGACATCTGTCCCAATAAGGCTCTTGTTTTCTGAATTTCCACTTGGGCAACTCCTATCAAATCTATTCATAAATGGTTTGGATAGACCTCCGCAAAATGCCTTTGATTTCTCCCAGAGGCTTATCTAAAGAGAGGTCATTTTCCAATGCTTTCACCTTGTTCTCTAATGCTTTAACCTCTCTTGTCTTTTCTGCCACAGTCATTTTGGATTTGTCATAACTCACTTCTAATTTTGCCAATTTCTCTTTGGCTTCTTTCAATTCTGATACTTGGAGTTTTAATTCCTCCATGGCTTTTATTAACTCCTCTGTGGTCATGGTAGTGCTACTCCCTGCTGCTGTTGTAGCTGCTGCTGAGGTACCTGTGGTGACTTCTGTTGTTGATGCCGGGACAGTGGGAGGCACTGCTGGTGTAACTGTAGGAGGGGCAGTTGTGACTATTGGAGCTACTTCAGGTGGCTGGGAGGTTGACTCTCCCTGCTTCTCTTGTAGTGCTTTCTCCAATGCCTGCTCTGTCTCACTCAATCTCTCATTTAGCCTCATGAGCAGGTCCATCATGTCCTCCTCTGACTTCTGTTGTACAACTTCAGTGGTTTGTGGATGAATAGTAGGAGGCAGTTTTAATTGTTTCTTGAGGGCAGTAATGTCCTCTTCCTTCTTCTTCATCAATGCCTTTATGCCTTTGGCATCTTTGGGATCATGTCCCAGTTCAATAATAATATCTTCCAAGGATTTGATCATGTTGTCCTTGGCTAGAGAGGAAGCCTTCTTCAAATCCAGTTGAGCAGAGGTGTTGTTCAATGAGTTCTTCAATTTGTGAGCCAACATCGCTTTATGTGCCAGTGTGGAGTAGACCATCTCTCTAGTTTTTTTATGCAGCTCAATCTGGTCCATAGGATGAATGTCTTTGGCAAGGACCTCCATATTTGTTCTGATGTAGTCAGCTACTGATTGTGGCTGTTGCACTTTAGACTTAAAGTGGCTCAAGATCATTTTACCTTCTTTAATGTCATATGCAGACATTAACCTTTGCTGGTTGGTGAGGGCCATCTTGAGAAACTGATTATAAATTTGCAGCCTTAGTGGATCATTTTGGGCCTTTATCTCCGTGAATGTTCTTTTGATATCAGAACCTTGCTTGCTTTGCAGCCTAGTGGATGAAACTTCCACACTATGTTGCCTTTCTAGGTCCTACCTGTGAGAGGTGGTGGATGTTTCTATCACTTGGGATGTCTGTGGGTTGGTTGCCCTCTCACTTCTTAGAATTTCTATTGTTTCTTCAATGATTTCCTCTTCAAATAGAGGATTAAATCTTTGTCTTTTTGCACCTGGCTATTCTGCAGGTCCATTGATGGGTGTGGCCTCTTCTCTGTCTCTTTTCTTGCCCTTTTCCTCATTTAGAGGAATATGTATCGCTGGTATCTCTGGTGCTTTGGTCTGGATCGAAGGACTTTTCCCCTATTGATCAGTCATTATTTGCTACTATGTTCCTGCTACTTCCTTGCCCTTAGAAGACCCTGTACCTGGTGAACTGGTTTCCTGTACAGGTTGCTGTGAAATTCCAGCAGAGGATGTACCCACTTCGGTTTGTTGAGGCAGCTTGAAGGATACCTATCCAAAAGAGTCCAGGTCAAGGGTCTTTTCAAGATCTTTCATAGCTTGTTCCATCACTTCTTGCTGAGTAAGTTCTTCTATTAATGTACCCTCTACCCACTCATCCTGATTAGCAAATTGCTCTATTTCAGGGATCCTAGAATGTTTATAGGCCAATAGCCTGTTTTTTACTTTTCTGTCACTTATAAAGCTATTTGGGTCATATGGTACCCACCAGAAACTTTTCTTCAATTTAAGTTCTTCCCCCAATATCCTATCAGCATCTTCCCATGCTTCCCTCTTGTTAATGATAAAAGGGCCTAACTAGTTTTTTATTCTTAGCTCGGCCTTTTTCTTTGCACTGCAAAAGTGAGTTAAATCTGCATTGATAAGTTACCTGAAATACTCCAGTGCAAACAGTCTCATAGGCACATATTTGAGCAGCTTATAAGGGCACAACTCACAACCATATATTCTGATTTCGGTGTGATTCTGGTAGAGGTACCAGTCACCTATTATGTAGTTTTTGGAGAGCTGTAAAATCTTCTGCATATCATTAGTAGAGAGGAGACCGGATGTATAAACAAGTCAATGAATTCACAGTAGGTATAAGGGGAGTCACGGACATTGTGGAAGACTAAGGTCCAAAAGATCACAGACCTCCGCTCTCCTTTAGAATCCAATTTTCTGATAGGAAACTAAAAATTGTCTGGTTGATCATAGAGAAACAGATGATATATATAAGATGTGTACTTGAAGACTCCTTCTCTGTCTAGACTCATGAATTGGTCATGGATCTTGTTGGCAATGAAAGTAGCATAGTCATATTTGACAGCAGGGGATTGTCCTGGAGTAAACATGGACAATAAAACTAGGGTGGTCTCATCAACATATTCACTTGTCTTAGATACCAAGACGTAGGATATCATATCAATAATGAATATTCCAGCTTCATTGAACCAGACATGCACATAGGGAGGTGGGACTTTGGGCTGGCAATCTGGTCTCGTAAACGTTTGAGCAATACGGGTTATCTCTGAATTGGGCAGTTTAGAGCCCTGCTCAAGCAAAAATCCCATAGAAAGAGGAGCCAGAGGCTGAGTGGGTTTGAAGTGTAACATCTCATTGATGGACTCAGGAGTTATATAAAAGAGAACAGTTCCAGATGGAGTCATAACTTCTCTCTGGGTAGGTTCATAATTGGCACAGCATAGGTGGATAATATCTAGGAAAACATTGACTGAGGGGAGGTAGTACATGGGCAGGTTGGATTCCCATATTCCATAGAGATCAGAGTTTCTTTGGTGACTGTTCCTAATTTCACAAAATGCCTGGAGGTGTTTTTTGTCACTAGTTAAGTCTTTGATTTGAAAATCTCTATCAGCCAAGGGTAACCACTCCAGGTCTTTATGCGGCGCATTGAGGGGAGCAATGTTCAAGGCCACTGGAGCTTCCATGCTTGGTTACTGTGTTTTTAACAGGAGGTCAAGTTTCTGTGAAAAATTGGTCTAAACTGTAGTTGTGGGTATATTTGTATGAAGGCAGCAGGCTGAATTTAACTTGAATTTGGCTCCTTGGGAAAAATTTACAGAGGAAAACTGAAATTTACAGGGTTCGAGAAGAGAATTGAGGTAAATACCTGACTTTAAAGGTGAACTGAGTACTTCGCAGGTTGCAGGACAAGCTGGAGAGCAAGATGTCGAACTTTGTTGGTCGGGTGGCGGACTGTAAGCTTTGAGCAATGAACTGGACGTAATTTCGCATGCAAATAGTTTCGCGGAGAAAACGAATGAAAATGGGCGAAAATGACATTTTCGTGAGTTTTTAACAAAAATTGGCTTCGCGGGGCTTTTGGCGCTTTTTCGGTCAGATGACGTCATCCGGATGTGACGTTTTATTGTGACGCAGGGGTACAGGACGCTTATGTGGAGGTGATGTGGTGATGGCGTCAGTGGGCGGGGTCAGCGGGAGGGTGGTAAGCGGTATCGGCCCGCACTGCTTATGGGCCAGAGTGGTTTGGGGCGAAGAGGCAGCAAGCATGGCGGGAATGTGCCACGCGTCCATGGTACGGGCGCAATACCTCCCACTCCCCAGGCAGTAAACATCGGCGGCAAAGGGGGTCGCGATACAGATCTCTGTCGTTGGATGGTCGAGCTAGGATCTAACAGTTGGCGCTTCATGGAGACGGCGGACGTTAATGCGCGGGCCCGCGATATAAAATACAGCGTTTTTAGTATAATTTTCATTGTTTAAAAAGGGGGGGGGGGGGGGGGGGCGGTAGTATTAATCAACGTAAGGTTAATTAATTCCTTATGCGCGAAGATGGTTGTTACAAGGTTTCAAATAAACCTTTAATCCCATTTATAATAATGATATATGGCTATAGTTTAGCCAGGGCAGAGATATTAGATATTGCAGGATTTATATATATATATACCTATTACGGGACTTGGGTTAATCTATGGGAGTTATATAATAAGATTAGGGTTAATATGAAAGAACTGTAAATGATAGTGCTAAACATAACGTTATAACACTTAGGCAAAAAGGAGAGAAAAAGGAAAAGGGATTTTACACAAGAAATGTGGCTATTTTTCCTAAGTAAATGGAGCTTCACTTAGGCGTCTGACGAAACTGGAATAAGTGATTTTTAAGGATATTAAGCAGATCTTAATACCTTTGGGGGAAAGTTAGTAAGTGATTTTGGGAGAAGTGTGAAGGGAAGTTAGACATGTCTCACTTGATTTGTAACCAAACAATTGCCATGGTACTTATGATATCCATAACATGAACATTTTTAAGGGACAAAATTAATCATAAGCATGCTTCTACAACACCAAACTGCCTACCCAACCTATTATACCTAACATTTTTTCTTCCTTTTTCTTTGGGTGCATTTGAACTGGCAAACCCTCAACAATTTTCTTTTTTTTCTTTATATGCCAAGCCTATCTGAATCTATCCTTATAACATCCAAGGGCTTATCTTTAACTGTTGAGCCCTTTGCTTCTCTACCTAACTATTTATCTGCCAAGATTGAACATTTTGGACAGATTTTATTCTCTATCTCTAACACAAGAAATTGAAACATGAACTAGCCAAGATTAAGTTGTTTGGTTATTCATCAATTGCAGCATAAAGTTCAACAAACTGCACATGAAACATTCATTTACAGAACATGAAATAGTAGTGGCATTTGGACTTGCACACTTTCCTGGTCTTTTTATTTGGGGTTCATTTCTTTCATTTTCTTGACCATTTCATTCTTTTTACCCTTTGATCTTTCTTTTAGGGTATGCCCTCTTTTCATTTTTAAATTTTTTTATCTTTTCAAAATATGGAAAACCTTTGCAGCAAGAAAAGGATGAACATATTAGAGATTTTAACCAGTCAATCATGAAATATGACACCTATTGGTATAGGAGCATAACAGATTGCATGTTTGCAAAGTGTTTTTCAAAAGGCCTCAATGGATGTATATTGCATGCTTGCACAGTATTTGTCAAAAGGGCTCATTGGCTTTATCTTTTATCCATATAAATTTTTAGAGTAAATGTCTTACTAACAATATCTTTTATGTACTAGAAATTTATGAATAAATTATTTAATAGATGTAACTTCCTATGTTTGTAAGATTTTGTATGGGTGTGAAAATGAGTTTAATAAGTTGTTGAAGTGTGAATAGAGGATAGGACAATTGTTATTATCTGAAGATATCATGAAGAAAATATGTTGTTGTTGGAAACGATTTTACAGTAACCAATTATGTAGGATTTAAATACTTGTGCAAGTGAGCATAATAAGTTGTCCAAACTGCATGTATTCATGGGTGTAGTCTTATGATTGAGTAATTGTAGCAAACAACTAATTATGCCTAATTTTGGCAAGTCCATTGTTTTAATTGGTACTTTTTTAAGAACAATGTGCTTCTGAATTTGTAACAGTAACTACTCTTGTTGTAACCTTCATTATACAAATCTCATGATTGAAGCAATGTCATTCTACAAATAATTGTTTTTCCTTAATTCTTGGGAATGATAATTTTTAGTTGATGAATTTGGAAACATTGTTGGGTCAATATCTTTTGTGATTACATTTCATAAACATATCATTATATTTTCTGATGAAGATATGCATATTCCTCCTTCATTTACCTTGTTACATGTAAATTAAAAATCATGCCTCTATATGTGATTTTTGTAATAGAAGCAAGATATTTTAGGTTCTTGTGGCATACTTTATGGTTATGATGTAAAGATTCAATAAGTGAAACATAGTTATCATATTATGGGGGGGTCAAATATGTTTATCAATCTTAATGCTCACACATAGCATTATGATGGAATTTAGTGTCAGTCTTACTTAGAGTTCACATATAAGTATGAAAAGAGCACATGCTTCCGTTAAACTTGAGGAGAAGTGTGTTTTGGAATTGGTTTTAAGGGAAATTTATCCTCTAATTCTTATGTTATATTCTTATGTTGAAATAGTTGAAGGAACGTGATTACATGATAACTAAGTTAGTCATATTATGAGTTTAAAAAAAGATAAAAATAAAAAATAAAATTTGAGTAATAGTATTCAATATGACCTTTACTTCTCTATACTAGGTGTCTAGTCAATTTAACGTCTTAAATTGCTCTACATAAATTATCAATCCGGGTATCGTAAACTGATGAAGTGTGGTGCACCATATGTGCTTAGTTAACCTTTTTCTTACTTCGTTATTTTATAGATTTTATTTTGTTTTGGGGTTTTGTTTTTGTTGGTTTCCTAAAGTATCTAATGCAAATGGAAATCATATTCTAAGGTCTTAAGAATACTTTTAAAGGTCAAGTATGGATGTAGATTTTAAGACAAAGTCTATGTCCCTAATGGTAACTTCCAAAACTTAGCACTTCAAAAGATCTTAAAACATGTTATTGATGGAATTAGTACTTAAACAAAAGTATAAATATGCAGCTACTTCAATCAAACGGAAGATGAAATATTGATCAAAGTTTTCAAAAAGGTTTTCAAGCTTGCAATGATGAAATCAATTACTAAGATAAAATAAAAATGTACCTAAATTCTAATTAAACCAAACAGTGAGCTATTGACTATGAAACCCAGTATCCTTGATGTTGTATAAAAAGAAAACTGAACTTAAAGCAATTCAAAAACTGTAAGCAAAGTAAACTAAATCATATTACATCAACTCATATTCTGACCCCTCACCATTCAACTCGCTCTGGCTATAGGAAGTAATCATAAACAAATTGAGTAATCTGATATCTAAATTGCATAAAATGAAACCAAGATCAAACTACGCATTCATACTTCAATCCCTCACCATTTGACTTGCTCTGGCTATAGGAGGTAATTGAAAATGACATGAGTAATCTAATCACTAACTTGCAGAAAAATAAACTAATATCAAACTACGCATTCATACTTCAATCTCTCACCATTCGACTCGCTCTGGCTATAGGAGGTAACTGAAAATGACATCAGTAATCTAATCACTAACTTGCAGAAAAATAAATTAATATCAAACTACGCATTCATATTTCAATCCCTCACCATTCGACTCGCTCTGGCTATAGGAGGTAACTGAAAATTTCATGAGTAGTCTAATACCTATCTTGCAGAAAAGTAAATGAACAAAACAAAACTGAAAGAAATAAACAGTGGTGGAATTAGAACTAAGAAAATAAATCAGCAGAAGGACAAGATAATTCCATCATGTCATTAGTCATTAAAAAGCTATGTGCATTACTAATCTACAATCAACCGGTTGAACACACTTGCATGAATGAAAAATCTAATCTATCAAACTTGAAAGCAATCAAATGACATAATGAAATCAAAGCAAAATTTACAAAATGAATTCTACTCTACCTTACATTCTAATATGCTCCATGACATCTACTTCACATCTCCTTCCATGTTGAGAACATCAAAGATTTATTCAAATTCTTCAAAATTACAAAGTACAACAAAGCTCTCTAAAGCTTTCAAGAGCCATCAAGGAAGAACTACAAACTCCAAGCTAAAGAACTCCAAACTCTAAGCTTACAAGTTGAGACTAATAAGCTAAGCTAACAAATGAAGGAGAGAGATCTCCTATTTATACAAAAATATGAGAAGCGATCTCATTAATGAGAGTCCGTGAATCCCTCCCTCTACCTCTAGAGTCCTAATCAAAATAGGAACTGATAAGACACATGTCTTCTTAGAGTTACGATACAATTAGGAGATGTGACACATATCCTCATGATCCCATGATTATTTCCATTCAAATTCGAATTTGGCCTTAGAGTGCCACATAAGGTCTTCTAGAAGCTTCCTTTCAACCTACACATGTCAACAATCTCAACCCATTTGTTAGGTATAAGCATATGCACATTATTTCCTATTTTTTAACCACAAATTCACTTAAAAGGCTTAGAATTAATAAAGATTGGAAAAACATAAATGTGGCCCAATGATAATGAAAGTGGGATGAATGTGGTGACATAGTAGTGAAATGGAGGTGAAATAATGGACATAATAGTGAAAGTGTAATGGAAATGAATGACATTTTCAAGACTCAATAGTTATCCCTAGGTAAACCCATGAACTAGCGCAAAGCTGCATCCTTGAGAGTCGATGGGAATAGTTTCAACTTCTTCTCATCATTGGTGTAATCATAGGTTCTGCATATAATGACAAACTCAAACAAGAAAGTGTCTGAATCTTCTGAGGTTAGGCCATGGAAATGAGGAACAATAGAGGGGCTTATATTCTTCATCTTGGTACCCCCATTAGTTTCTCTGATGGGAAAGACACCCTCAATTATTTCTCTATCTCCTCTGTCATTTCTATTTTTAGCCATTAGGTCAGTTGGAATGGGTTCTCCTTCTTCTTCTCCCCCTGTAGGCTCTTCAAATATCTCTAGTTGTTCACCTAATGGGTCCTCCAATTCACAACCACCGAAGAAGAGGGAAGGTTAGATGTTTGGAGTGATGGGGGTATTCGGTAGAAATAATTGCAGAATTGAAGTCACAAACTAAATGGAAAATAACTGGCTGAATGAAATCTCACTTGTGGAATGGAAAAGAAAGCAAATAATGCAGTATGGAAAAGAAAGAAAACTAAATTAATTTTGTAGAAATGAAGCTAATAGTAGAATTCTAGAGATAAGAAATGGAAGAAAGAAAGAAGAGATCACATATTACTTATACACCTCCTCAGCAATGGCGCTAGATATCGATGAGTACCAGTATTGCATCAATAATGTTGTAACTCCTGGGGCTACCAACTTTACTTTATCAACCTAGGGTTCGTACAAACTTGGAGGTGATAGTGCTATATACACAAGTAAATATGATGGGTGTGCTCATTGTCACTGCTAAGCTGGAGATAGACCACTAAGGTTTTTCAAACCAGACTTCTATTGATTCAGAGGAAGCTTTATTACCAATGAGGAAAAGATAAATCTACACCAAAAGAAATATTGTCTACTGCATTAAGGAAAAAGACTGAAATCGAGTGCTTAAACACACCATTCTTCTAACTACTGCTAAGAGGATTTGCTTCAAAATAATGCTAAGTTAACATGTATGCAATCCTACTATCCTAGGCATGCAAATTGAAACATCAAACATTCCACTATTGTAAATGTAAATGAACAAAATAACTTTGTTTTTATTTTTGTCCTTTTTTGTGTGAAACTGTGAAAGATAACTTCTTTTGGTGATGTGGTAGGTGGCTTAGGGATGATGGTGAATGGTAAAAAGGCTTGAGGGGCAAGTAGGGGTCATTTTCTAGCTTCCTAGGGTCTTTTCCATAATTCGACCTCAAAACGAGCCACTACAAGTCAACCTACAGGATGTCCTAATGCATCCTACAGGATGTCCTAAATTCCTATAGGATCCCATTTATTCCTAGAAGATACAACCGAGAGAAAGGGGAGGGGTTCGGAAGGTAATTTAAGGCTTAGAGAAGGTGGTTGGTGGATGGAATGAGGCAAGGGAGTGCATAGGACCCATGCAAAGATCAAAACCAGAGTTGTGAGATGGTTGGATTTGCTCAATAAGATTGAAGAAGTATTCTTATGGAATGATGAATTTGATGAGGGATCTATTGAAAGAAAGTGATAATCATGGATGGATGAAGTTGGGATGAGGTTGTTGATCATGACATCTCTCTGTATTACTAAAACTCCTACACTGCATCAATCATTGACATTTATCCATAAATCATGTAAACAAGAAGGATTTCAATTAACTACGGAAAACATAATTACGTGAGCTAGCTGTCTATTTCATGCATGGGAAAACTTGCAGAATAATATGAAACCTTGATGAGATCTAAAGAAAGACTGAGGATAGCAGAAATGACAATCAAATCCTATCCTTGAAAACTAGCAAAATGCTGACATAAGTAACAAAAAACCCTAAATTCCATGAGAAATTTGACTTCTGTCTTCTTTGCGGTGCATAGGATGTATTTCCCCAAACCATGATCCCTGAAGGGAGGAGTGACGCCAAATCTACCTACTGAAAGATTTGATGTTCCTTTTATCTTCCTAAGCTACTATTGAAGTAATGCACAAATGGAAGGAAACTAATCAAATCCACAACTACTTGCAATGAAATAATACTAGAGACAATTAAACCATTAATCTATGAAATCAATCTAAGCATACAAATACAAGAAGATGAGCCTTTTCTGCTAGGGTTGGGCCCTAACCCAAGAGATTCAGCCCTCTGAGTCAACTTAGTGCTGGATCAAGGAAATGCTCATTCTCATTACCAAATCAGAAAATTACATACAATATCTTCCACAAGTCTTGAACATGAAAATGCTTAGTGTTTTTACAGCAAAAATTCAAATCCTAATAAGTATCTAGGCCTCCTTATTTATAAAATTTAAGTATCCAATGAATTTCTTAAATATAGGGAGGCTCGACCCCCAAACTCAAGACAAACTGGCTCTTTAACTATCACTGGTGCGACTGCCTTTTGATCTCCATGACTTGCATTCTTGTAAGTCTGAGCTAGTGTGACTGATGGAGGAATATTCGAATAAGTGAGGAATACATGAGGAGGATCTATCTCCTACAACCTCTTCTCCTTGTCTCATTCAATTTTCAGTCCTTAATTAGCAAAATTTCTATGATTTTCTCTCAAAAACCTACAATCAATGCACATTACTCCACTAGGGATAATATCTCACTTTGACTCATCTCATTAAGCAAAATACAATCAAAATATGTAAGAAATTATGATAAGATTTGATTTGAATAAGCTAGGAGTTTTATTAAGGTCCATATAGTTACCCAATGATGAGGCTCATCACTTCTCATGAGACTATAAATCTTTACAAAGCCCCAAAAATAGGGAAATGAATCACACATGATAATCTTGTAATTCCCATGATGATTAAGCTAACGGAAATGATAAAAAAATAGAAATTGTCACAAACTCCTTTTAATAAATATGTTTTATGGCTACACCACTCTTGTTTAGATGCAATTGCAACTGCTCAAATCTTCTTAACTGTTTGCATGGAATTACTTCTTGCAGCCCTTGACAGTGGTCTTTGAAAATGGTGGCTACAGTCTTGATAATTCGCAGTGTAGCAATAGTTTCGTGGTGTAACAATAGGAAATGGAAAAACCAAGGTGTAACAACAAGTAGTAGCAACTCACATTGTGTAACAACAAGTAACGATAAAAACTATTCACCCATGGCTATCAGTAATTATGGCCACACTTGAAAGAAAAAAATTCAAAATAACTCTTCCAAAGATACCCTAGTTAGTCATCCCAAAGAAAGCATTGTTTCATTCAATACTTAGCAGAAAATAACGATGAGCCTCATCATTGGGTAACTATATGGACCTTAATACACCTCCTATCTTATTCAAATCAACTCTTCTCATAATTTATTACATATTTTGATTTTATTTTGCTTAATGAGATGAGTCAAAGTGAGATATTATGCCTAGTGGACTAATGTGCATTGATTGCAGGTTTTTGAGAGCAAATCATGGAAATTTTGGCTAAGGGTTGAAAATCGAATGAGACAAGGAGGAGAGATTGTAGGAGGTATGTCCTCCTCATTTACTCCTCACTCATTCGAATATTCCTCCACCAATCACACTAGCTTGGAGTACAAGCAACCAAGTCATGGAGATAAATTGGTAGTTGAGCAAGTGGCAGTTAAAGAGAAATTTTATCTCAAGTTTGGGAGTCAAGCCTCCCTATATTTAAGAAATTTGTTGGAGACTCCAGTTTTATAAATAAAGAGGCCTAGAGCCCCATTAGGATTCAAATTTTTGTTGTAAAAACGCTAGTCATTTTCTAGTTCAAGACTTGTGGAAGACATTGTTATGTAAGTTTCTGTTTTGATAATGAGAATGAGAATTTCCTTGACCAACACTGAGTTGAATCAGAGGGATTAAGCTCTTGGGTTAGGGCCCAACCTTGTCAGCAAAGAATCCTCTTCATGTATCTGTATGTTTAGTTGATTTGATAATTGAATTGTCTTTAGCATTATTTCATTGCAAGTAGTTGTGGATTTGATTAGTTTGCTTCCATTTGTTCCTTACTTCAGCAGTAGCTTAGAAGAGATAAAGGAACATAAAAAAATTACCAGTAGGTGGATTTGGCCTCACTCCTCCCTTTATGGATCATGGTTTGAGGAAAGAACTCCTACGCAGCCCCAGAAAGACATAATTCTAGTTTCTCATGGAATTAGGGTTTTCTTTACCTAGGCCAACATTTGATCAATTTTCAAGAACATGATTTAGTCACCATTTATCCCATATTCAGTCTTATATTAGATCTCATCAATGTTTCATATTATTCTGCAAGTTTTCCCATGCATGAAATAGGCAGCTAGCTCATGAAATTATGTTTTCCTTGGTCAACTGAAATCCTTCTTGCTTACATCATTTTTGGATAAATGTCAATGGTTGATGTAGTGCAGGAGTTTTATAAGTAAAGATATATTTCATGATCAACAACCTCATTCCAGCTTCATCCATCCATGTTCATCACTTTCTTTCACTAAAACCCTCACCAATTTCATCATTTCACAAGAATACTTCTCCAAGCTTGTTGAGCAAATCTAGCCATCTCACAACTCAGATTTTTAGCTCTGAAGGAGTCCAAGGCACTCCCTTTCCTCATTCCATCCATCAACCACCTTCCCTAAGCATTCCATGACCTTCAGCATCCCTCCTTTTTCTCTTGGTTGTATCTTGTAGGAATACATGGGATCTTGTAGGAATTTAGGACATTGTGTAGGTTTACCTGTAGTGGCCTATTTTGAGGTTGAATTGTGGGAAAATCCCCTAGGAAGCTAGAAAAGGACCCCTATTTGTCTCCCAAGACTTCTGATCATTCACCATCATCCTTAAGCTACCTACCACATCACCAAAATAAGTTAGCGTTCACACTTTCACACAAAAAAGACAAAAAGAAAAATAGAGTTATTTTATTCGTTTACATGCACAACATAAGAATGTTTGATGTTTCAATTTGCATGCCTAGGAAAGTAGTATTGCATACATGTTAACATAGAATTCTTTTGAAGCAAAGCCTCTTAGCAGTGAGTTAGAAGAATGGTGTGTTTAAGCACTCAATTTTAGTGTTTTCCTTACCGTAGTAGACAAGATTTATTTTAGTGTATATTTCTCTTTTCCTCATTGGTAATCAAGCTTCTTCTGAATCCATATAAGTCTGGTTTGAAAAACCTTAGTGGTATATCGCTAGCTTAGTAGTGAAAAAGAGCAAATCCATCACATTTCCTTGTGTATACATCACTGTCGCCTCCAAGTATGTACAAACCCCGAGTTGATAAAGTAACGTTGGTACCCCTAGGAGTTGCAGCATTCTTGCTACAATACTGGTGCTCATCACTTTTTGGCACCATTGCTGGGGAGGTGTCTGAGTAATATGTGATTTCTGCTTTCTTTTTTCCATTTCTTCTCTTTGAAATTACTATTAGTTTCTTTTATGCAAAAGTAATTTAGTTTGCTTTCTTTTCCATTCTGCATTGTTTATTTTCTTTTCCATTTTGCAAGTGAGATTTCATTTAAGAAGTTAGTTTTCATTTAGTCAGTCAGTTTCCATTTAATTTGTGATTTCAATTCTGCAATTATTTTCAGAGCTTGAAAAAAAAACACAAAACAAAACAAAAACACTTCTTTCATGTCTCGTAGGAATAGGGATAACTTAAGGAAATTTCTGCCAGTTACCCCCACTGCTTCAAACAACCAACCTTCTTTAGTGGTTGTGAATTGGAGGAACCCTTAGGTGAAACACCAGGGATATTTTAAGAGCCTATAGGGGGAGAAAAAGAATAAGAACCCATTCCAACTGAGCCAATGGCTGAAAATAGAAATGACAGAGGAAATAGAGAAAGAGTTGTGGGTTCCTTTCCCATCAGAGAAACTAATGGGGATACCAAGATGAAGAATATAAGCCCCTATTCTCTTCTTCATTTCCATGGCCTAACCTCAGAAGATCTAGACACTTTCTTGTTTGAGTTTGTTGTCATATGCAGAACCTATGATTACACCAATGATGAGTAAAAGTTGAAACTATTCTCATCCACTCTCAAGGATGTAGCTTTGCATTGGTTCATGTGTTTACCTGGGGGTAGCATCACAACTTGGGCCCAGATGTAGCAAGCCTTCAACAAGTATCGAGACTACTGCAGGTCCAAAGACACTATAGATGAAATTTTTAGGATGACCTTAGGGCATGATGAATCCCTAGAGGATTATGAAAAAAGATTCCAACTTAGCTACAAAAGGACCAAGTGAAAACTTGATCCTAAGTCACTGAAGCTAGTCCTGCTTAAAGGGGCAAGGGAAGATATTTTGGATACCCTAAACCTACTAGCAGGAGGGGACATCTTCCAGCAACCCTATGAAGATATCAATACTGTCTTTAGGAACCATTCTAGGGAAGCTAGGAAAAAGGGCAGGGGTAGTCAACCAATGGCCAATCCATCCTCTTCCAATACATCCATCAAGGGTGAAATTAGAAATATGTTGGAAGATTTCAAGAGTGAGATGTTGCAAATGCTTGCCCTACAGATGGATAATATGTACATCAAGAGAAAGTAGGAGGAATCAGAGAGAGCCTTAGCCATTTTTTGCCCTAGATGCACCAGGAGGCACCCTAGGAATGAATGTCCATTGAACCTGATTAAAGTCTACTCGGTCTATGAAGAAAACCACTCCATAGAAAAACCCCTTTCTCTACCTGGACTAAAAGCTGTATATTAGGGAGCTGAAGGGGTGACTGAACAGCTCTACTATATAAATCAAAGGAGACCTCTTGGGCCTCGGTCATAGCAGTAGGGCATGCAAGGGTCATCCCATGCCTATTACAACCCTAACCAGACCACATCCATTCCCTCTTGGGGGCCCCTGCTTATCCTTCCTGATCTACACCACCTCCTTGGTCCTTTGCACCTCAATACCATTCCCAACTGACCAGCCAGTCAATTCAGCCATATGCTCTGCCACAGCCTCAATGGAATGCATTGCCCCAGGGGTGGAGACCCCATAGAACAATGCTCTATATTTAGTGCCTTCACCACCTACTCAACCACAACTTTTACACCCTACTCCACGTAAACAAACGTAGATGCCTACCCAACTAAATTTGAACCTGAACAACAAACATGCACAACAAGTATACAATGGAGAGACATCTTATCCTACTTATGCTGTGGAAATTTAGGAAATCAACTTGAGATCTAGGATAGTACTCCTAGACAACCAACCTATACCTCCACCTTGGGAGAGTGAGGAGGAAAGAGTGGAAATCATGCCTAAAGTAAATCCTCCACCCTTTCCGAAGAGATTAACCCATCGAGTCCAACGTACCCCAGAAGAGAACAAACTTCTGGGAGAATTGAAAAATCTATGTGTCAAAATTCCACTTCTCCAAGCCATGAAGGATGTACCTATTTACAACACGTTGATTAAGGAGAAGTGCTTCAAATATCTAGGGAGGCAAAAAAGAGACACCCCTACCATTAATGTCATTGGACAACTGCCCGAATTAATGTTGTGGCAGGTAATTTTCCCAAAGTATTTGGACCCTGGAAGCCCTGCAGTAGATGTACACATCAATGAAACCATTGTCCCACACACTTTGATTAATCTTGGGGCTATCATCAATGTGATGACTAAGGACACCATGCTCAAGCTCAATCTCCAAGGTTCATTGAGAAAGACCACAACAGTCTTACAACTTACAGACCGTTCCATAGTGACCCCTAAGGGGATTGTGGAGGCTGTGATGGTCTCCATTGACTCTTGGATTACCCTACAGAGTTCCTAGTTCTCCAGCCTAAGGCCAAGCTTACTAGTTACCCTCTCATCCTAGGGAGGCCCTGGTTAGCCATTGTCGATGCCTACATTAGCTGCAGGGCTAGAAATATGACTATAAAAAAGGGCATATGTCCAAGCAGTTAGTCTTGTACCCTCCTACTCAGCAATCTCTAGAACATGACTTACCTTTATGGTTGGAACAGGAGGAAGAAGATTAAGTCTACTTATCCCAACTCTATACCTTAGAAATAGCCATGGGAGGAGGACAACCGGATGAAGATGATTTGATTGAAAACATACTCCAAAGTCCAACTCCCAGCACCTTGTCCTTAGAGGAAGTAGTAAAGGAAGGCCAAAAAAAACATCAGATTGATCTATGCCTAGCTGATTCAAACCCTACCCGTGTCAAAACCATAGAATTCGGCCCGAGATAACTTTGAAAGTCAACCCATCTCTTTCTGTACACCAAGAAGAAAAGTTGTGAAACATGCTAAAGGAACATCTGGATGCCTTTTCTTGGAGTTACAAGGAAATGAAGGGAGTGCACCGGTCAGTGTGTACTCACCACATTTATATCAAAAAAGGTTGCAAACTAGTTTGATAGCCCCAAAGGAGAGTGAATCCAGCTCTCAAGGATATAGTCAAAGAAGAACTACAAAGGCTGCTAGATGTAGGATTCATTTACCCTATTTTGGACAGTGAGTGGGTCTCTCCTTTGGTATTGGTTCCAAAGAAAAATGGGAAGTGGAGGATTTGTGTCGATTACAGAGAGTTAAACAAAGAAACAAAGAAGGACTATTTCCCTCTACCTTTCATTAACCAAGTGCTAGATGGACTGGTAGGGAAAAAATTTTTCTCTTTCCTAGATGGGTTCAATGGGTACAATCAAATCCAGATCAACCCGGAAGACTAGGATAAAACCACCTTCACTTGTCCTTGGGGTACTTTCACCTATAGGATGCATCCTTTTGGCCTATGCCTCAGTATCTAGTATAGAGAAGTCCTCAGTATCTTTTCCAAGGATGCAATGGAAATTTATATGGATGATTTTACACCCTATGGGTGTGATTTCCGGGAGGCTCTATCCAACTTAGGTAAGGTGCTGAACAAATGCATTGAAATGAACATGTCCCTTAGTCCCGAAAAATGTGAATTCTTGATGACTGCAGGGACTATACTAGCTCATTCAATATCCCAGCAAGGACTGCAGGTGGACCTAAACAAAATAGCCATCATCCAAAGGGTCCAAACTCCACAAAGGAAAAGATATGTCAGAAGTTTTATAGGTTTACTTGGATACTATCAGAGGTTTATAAAAGACTTCATTAAGTTATCTTCTCCTTTATTTGGGTTGTTGGCCAAAGACTCTGAATTTGATGGTCAAAAAGCTATCAAGAGGCCTTGGACACCCTAAAGGAAAAGTTGACCACTGCACCTATTCTTTGAGGTATGAATTAGACCCTTCCTTTTCATATACATGTTGATGCCTCACACAAAGCAATAGGAGTAGCTCTAGGCCAGATAGATGACAAGTTACCTTATGCCATTTACTTCATTAGTAAGAATCTTTCAAAGGCCGAACTGAACTACATAGTGACCGAAAAACAGCTCCTAGTTGTTCTGCATTCATTAAACAAATTTAGGAATTACATTACAAGTTAGAAAACATTTATACATATTAAACATGCTACAATAAAATAATTGATGAATAAACCTAATGTGAATGTCAAGATTATTAGATGGTTACTTTTATTACCACAGTTTGATCTAACTATTATTGATAAACCTGGCAAGGAGAATGTTGTTGCATATTTTTTGTCCAGAGTAACTTTTCCTATAGGGGAGGAAGGAATGGTTCATGATCAGTTACCAGATGAACACTTATTTACCATTTCATTTCTCTCTCCATGGTTTGCTAACATAGGAAACTACTTGGTGTCTGCACAGTTCCCATCGAATTTTTCCTCCAAAGAGAAAAGCAAGATTGCGAGGAAGAGAATTCCATTCACTTGGATTGGGGGAAACCTCTTCAATATAGGCCCAAATAAAATTTTGAGAAGATGTGTCAGGGAGGAGGAAGTCTTTGACATCCTTCTGACCTGTCATGATGGGCCTTGTGCAAGTCACTTTGCAGCCAAGAGGATAGCATTCAAGGTGTTACAAGTTGGTTATTCTTGGCCCACTCTTCATCAAGATGTGAGAAGGTGTACTAGTCAGTGTGATTGGTGCCAAAGAATGGGAAAGCCTACTCCAAGGGATGAAATGCCTCTCCAACCTCAAGCCAGTTTCAAGCCATTTGACAAGTGGGGCATGTATTTTATTGGACCTATTGACCCTCCATCCAATAAAATAAAGTACATTATTGTGTGCACTGACTATTTGACCAAGTGGGCTAAAACGAATGCAATTAAGGGAGCAAAATATGAGAACGTGGCTGAGTTCTTAAGGGATAATGTATTTTACAAGTTTGGGTACCCTAGAGAACTGGTCACTAATAAAGGAAACTAGTTTACATCTCACATGATTGAAGACTTGTTAAGCCAGCACAATATCAAGCATAGAAGCTCCACTCCCTATCACCTACAAGCTAATGGGCAAGTAGAGGTCACCAACAGAGTGCTAGAGGGCATTCTGACCAAATTGGTTTGCAGCAGTAGAAAATATTGCGCAAATAGGTTAGTTGAGGCCACTCAGGCCTACAATACCACCTGGAAGACCACCAATGGATTCACTCCCTATGAGTTGGTCTATGGGAAGAAGGCCCTACTATCCATTGAATTTGAGTATAATACATTGTTGATGGCAGCCCAGCTAGAGATAAATCTCACCAATGCACAAAAAGAGAGATTGCTCCAGCTGAATGGATTAGATGAGTTTAGAATGCAGGCCCTCCTACACACAAAAGTGACTTAAATTCAGAGGAAGATCTGGCATGACAAGAACATCAAGGACAAGCAATTTCAAGAAGGTGATTGGGCTTTGTTATATGATTCCATATACAAATATTTAATGGGCAAATTAAGGACTATATGGTTAGGGCCTTATGTCATAGATAAATGTCATGATAATGGCTCAATGCAGATTAGAACAATGGATGCAGAGGCTATTGCTTTACTTGTTAATGGGCACATATTGAAGGTCTATAAGAAGCCATTATCAAAGAAATAATTCATTGATGGCTACAACAAGACAATGATGGTAGTGGAGAAAGTCTCATCTTCTACCTCATCAAGTCACTCAAAAAAAAAGAAAAAAAGAAAAAAAAGAGAAAAAAATAAGGAGACTCAGATGAAAACCTCCATGAGGCACCTAGGAATAGCAGCTAAGATGAAAACCCCTTGGAGGCAACTAATTAGTTTCTAAAAGAGAAATATATATATATATATATATATATATATATATATATATATATATATATATATATTTGCAGGTCAGCAAGAGGAGGATCGGAGCAACAAAAGAGGATCAAAAGGGACCTATCCAGTTCATGTTTTTATTTCTCCATTCATTATCCTTCATCATTCCCTCCATTTTTCCACTCATTTAGCTCAGTTTGCAAGGGTTCTATGTTTTCTACATGGTTCCCTGTAAACCTACAGGATTCCTTGAAAACCTACAGGATGATCTTGTGGGAATTACAATGGTTTTGGAATCCCAAAGGAAGTAACTATAGAGAAAGGGGATGACCTTCCCATGTCAAAAAATAAATTTCCACTTCACCATCTCATCACCATACCTCTCTCCACCATGATCACCCCTGCATTAGAAAAAAAGTCAGTTTGAAAAAAATTACAGTTTTCAAAGAAAAAACACAGAGAAAAGAGGATGAAGACAGAGAACAAGGGGACAACACTTGAAGGCTATATCTCTCATTCAAAAATCCCTAGACCCCTTATCTATCCATTCCAACCATCCTCATGCTCTAGCAATGAAGAGATGATTAAAAATTTGAGGGAGAGACAACTACAGGACATCTTGTAGGAAATCTTGTAGCAGCCTATCCCACAAAACAAAAAATCACAGGTTGCAGTGAACTTGAAGCATGAAGATCCATAGGTCAAAGAAGCTCTTCTAGAGCTTAGCAGCAGCATCAGGATCATCATCATCACCATCCATGTACCTTCAAATCAAAGAAAAACATTAGAGGGAAATACGAAAAAAAGAGAAACACATGCAACAAAAACATAGTAAGGACTTCACTCTTCAACAAACAACATCAAGGCATCATTACCACAGGTATGTATATCACTTCCACTCTCTCATTAGAATAATATGATCAAACGTGTAAAAGTTGTGAAAGAGTTTGTTTATAAGTGAAAGGTGGCTAGTTAACTTGGCCACCTTCGCTTAGTCAATGAGAAGAAGACATTTAGTCCTTACACATGTGGTAGTAGTCAAGTCAAGAAAAAGAAGAGATGAGGTCGAAATTGGTTAAGCTACAGATGCCAGAAGTGGGAGTTGATTATGAGGTGAGGAAAATGATGATGTGGTAGTGGGACCAACGGTCCAAAAATGGATACTCATACCTCGGCTGCCAGCACACCATCCCACTCAAATTACCCATATGAGGAAATAAAATGTTGATCCCCATGCATAGGAGGAATTCTCATTCTCGAGGCTACACACTAGCAAAGTTTCTCTTGGCCCTCAAGCAGTCTACAGGAAAGGCAAAATTCATTTTTTCTAGCGCAGGAGCACCTATAGGATCCTACATGAAATCCTACAGGATCCTACATGAGATCGTACAGGATATAAAACAACACTTATAGGATTGGAAGTGAGAAGCTTTAAAAGGGAAAAAGAGAGGTTGGCTTCATCAAGCAGTGATAAGGAGGTAGGCTATATACTTTCCCACATTTTCCAAGTGAAAATAATATAGAAAAGCCTTCTAGTTTATTGAAAAAGATTGCAGTCTAGGGGAATTGTATACACATAATTTTCATTTAAAATTCCTCATCCATTAAATTTGGTATCAGACATATACAAACCTCCATCCATCAAAAAAAATGACAGGGGGATTTAATAAGAGGGAACCCATTAACAGAGTGAGGATTCATCAGCCCCCTCCTGTACTAGAGATATTCATAAGGCGCAATTTGATGGGTTGCTTTGAGAAATTGAGGGAATATGATGATGAAGTGGCCAGAGACTTTGATCTCTCCCTCATTCCATTGAATAGGACCCATGCCACTATTGTAGTGAAAGGAATCTCTATAGAACTCACCCCTAAAATCATAGGCAGAATCACCACACTTCCTTTAGGAGTGCCTTGGAGAAAGGAGGATAAGGGAAATAGCCAAATTGTAAAGAAGAAATTCATTTTGGAAGGAGAGGGGGAAATTGAAGACAAAATGGGGTCAGAAGAGCAAGCCCTATCCTTGGAATGAAATTAGCTACCACCTTATAAAGTATATCTCACGTGAAGGTGGGTATAGTGTGGTATATGTATACCATTTTAGGATTCTCCAAGAATTGAGGTTTGGAGCAGACACACCTCCTCAAAATAGACTCATCATACCCTACTTCCTTCTTCAATCAGTGATAGATATGGATTAAGGTGCAGGAAGGAAACCATCAATAACTAGTCCATCATGGGTTAATTAGACTTATCATAGAAGATGCCCTCCAAAACCTCAGACTCCCTATTAGATGGGAAACTTTTAGATACATGCAGACAAAGGAAGACATAAAAGCTCTTGAGTATGAAAAAAGCCCCACTGCCAATGAAAGGGATGAAGAAGAAACAAATAAGGATGAAGAAGAAACAAAGAGGGATGAAGAGGAAATATATGAGGAAGAAGAGGAAGAAAAGGAGAAGGAAAGTGGTGATGAGACAAAAGAAGATTCAAAGGAGGAACTAATGAAAAAAGTGAGGAACTAGAGGGAGAAGAAGTGGAGAAAGACAGGAGTGAAAAGGGAAATGGAAAAGGGGAGGAATCACCTAGGGTATCTCTAGAACCCACTAAGAAAGAGGCAACAACTGCCCTCACTGCCCTTAGTACCCCTATCAAACAAAAAGGGAAGAGATAGAGACAAACTCCATTGTACTTTAGGACATGAAAAAGTACAAGAATAAGGAAAGGAAAACCTCAAACTCCCACCAAGGTTTCTATTGTCATTGAAGACTCACCAAAAAAGAAAGAAAATATAGCTCCTCTCATGAAAAATCAAGGAGAAGCATCACCAGGAAAAGCCTCTCCAAAATATCCTATAACTTATGTTAAGAGGTCTATCACTAGATCTGCCTCATCAAAAGGAAAACGCCTCCTATAGGAAGCAGAGGCAATCCTACAGGAAACTTTGCTAAACCTACATGAAACTCAAAAATTGGACAAAGAAGGGAGTATGCAACAAGAGACAAAAAAGGAGGATACAGAGATGAGGGAACCTAGTCCTCAACCTAACCTTGACTCCTACTCCAGGTTCATTGAAGGGGGTAGGGTCATTCCACATAAATTTTCCATCCCTTATTCTTTGATCTTGAGAAAGAAAGGGAAAGAACACATAGATGGATACAAATTGCCAAGTCCAAAGGAGTCGAGGACATAGCTCACATGGAGGAAAAAGTTAAAGAGATGGGAAGATAACTGAGCAGCCTGAGGGACAAAGATGCAATGATTAAAGCTCAGTTGGAGGCAGAAAATGCATGGTTAAGGGGACAACTACAAGAGAGAGAGAATCAGTTGGAATCCATAGCCAGTCTATCCTTAGAGGCTATCCAGTGCACGATGCCAGCAAAGTCTTATGCTCTATACCTTAAGGAATAGTCGCTGCAATTCCAAATAAAGACTCTAACACAGAGAGGCACTATGCCCTTGCAAGATTATAGACAATTCATTGATCTCTGTGATCAAAGCACATTGGAGGATAGGGCTAAGATGTTTGATTTCTACCTACATAACTTAGCCGTGATAGATCTGAATGTATGGGACCCTAATTCAAAACTAGGGTACTTACAGTTGATGGCTTTGGCATCATGGATGAACCATAAGGAAGCAAGGGCTACAAAAATGAATAAAACAATGGCAAAGGAAGAAACATAACCTCTCATGATAAGAGCTGAGTAGTCAAATCCAATGGCTGCCATTAACACCCATAACTTGATTGCAAATGACCCTCAAATTGCACCTAGGTACCTTGCTTCCCAAGAGAAATCAATCACACACTTTTAAGATATGTTCAGACTGTTAGGGAATGATAGCATGCAAGCTTTTGAGATGGAATACTTTTCCCTAAAACTTGAAAATCGTAGAGTACCATTCTCCTCAGAGAATGAGAAAAGCACTGAACAGGACACCCATGTACAAGCAAGCTCTCCAATGACTCAAAGTCAATTGGATTGGCTTGAGACCCAGTCCACCACTACTCCTAGGAATGTTGGAAGGAAGGAAGGAAGGAAGAGGAAGAAAGAAATAAGTGGGAGGATATAGAAAGGAAGGCAGGATTCGATGCACAGGAAGAGGAAACTACAACAAAAGCATGGCATGTTAGGGAGGCCACTAGAGCAATGAAAGACATGGATATACATTGAGTTGCTCAGAGGATGAGAAACACTTTCAATAGGGGGGTGATGTTGAGCCTCATCCTTGGGTAACTATATGGACCTTAATACACCTCCTAGCTTATTCAAACCAGCTCTTCTCATAATGTATTACATATTTTTATTTTTCTTAATGAGATGAATCAAAGTGAGATATTATGCCTAGTGGACTAATGTGCATTGATTGTAGGTTTTTGAGAGAAAATCATGGAAATTTTGGCTAATTAAGGACTAGAACTCGAATGAGACAAGGAGGAGAGATTGTAGGAGGTAGATCCTCCTCATCTACTTCTCACTCATTCAAATATTCCTCCATCAATCACACTAGCTCGAAGTACAGGCAACCAATTCTTGGAGATAAAAAGGTAGTTGAGGAAGTTATAGTTAAAGAGCTATTTTATCTTGAGTTTGGGAGCTGACCCTCCCTATATTTAATAAAATCGTTGGAGACTTCAGCTGTATAAATAAAGAGGCCTAAAGCCTCATTAGGATTCAAATTTTTGCTGTAAAAACACTAGTCATTTTCGAGTTCAAGACTTGTGGAAGACATTGTTATGTAATTTTTTGTTTTGATAATGAGAACGAGCATTTCCTTGATCCAACACTGAGTTGACTCAGAGGATGAAGCTCTTAGGTTCGGGCCCAACCCTAGCAGCAAAGGCTCCTCTTCTTGTATTTGTATGTTTATTTGATTTCATAGTTGAATTGTCTTTAACATTATTTCATTGCAAGTAGTTTTGGATTTGATTAGTTTGCTTCCATTTGTGCCTTACTTCGATAGTAGCTTAGAAGAGATAAAGGAAAATCAAAAAACTGTCAGTAGGTGGATTTTCCCTGACTCCTCCCTTCGGGGATCATGGTTTGAGGAAAGAACTCCTATGCATCCCCAAAAAGACAGAATTCTAGTTTTTCATGGAATTTAGGGTTTTCTGTACTTATGCCGCACTTGATCCATTTGCAAGAATAGGATTTAGTCATCATTTCTTCTATCTTAAGTATTATATTAGATCTCATCTATGTTTCATATTATTCTGCATGTTTTCCCATGCATGAAATAGGTAGCTAGCTCATGAAATTTTGTTTTCCTTGGTTAATTGAAATCCTTCTTGCTTACATCATTTTTGGATAAATGTCAATGGTTGTTGCAGTGCAGGAGTTTTAGAAGTACATAGAGATTTCATGATCAACAACCTCAATGAAATTTCATGCATCCATTGTCATCACATTCTTTCACTAAAACCCTCACCAATTTCAACATTTCACAAGAATACTTCTCCAAGCTTGTTGAGAAAATCCAACCATCTCACAACTCTGGTTTTGAGCTCTGAAGGAGTCCTAGGCACTCCCTTAACCACCTTTCCTAAGCCTTAAATCATCTTCAAAATCCCTTCTTTTTCTCTCGACTGTATCTTGTAGGAATACAGGGGATCCTATAGGAATTCAGGACATCTTGTAGAATGCATTAGGACTCCTGTAGGTTGACCTATAGTGGCCTTTTTTGAGGCCTAATTGTGGAAAAATCCCATAGAAAGCTATAAAAGGACCCCTATTTTTCTCCCAAGCCTTCTAACCATTCACCATCATCCTTAAGCCACATGCCAGATCACCAAAAGAAGTTAGCTTTCACACTTTCACACAAAAAAGACAAAAATAGAAATAGAGTTATTTTATTCATTTACATGCACAATAGTAGAATGTTTGATGTTTCAATTTGCATGCCTAGGATAGTATGATTGCATACATGTTAACTTACCATTATTTTGAAGAAAAGCCCCTTAGCAGTTAGTTAGAAGAATGGTGTGTTTAAGCATTCGATTTCAGTCTTTTTCCTTACTGCAGTAGACAAGATTTCTTTTAGTGTAGATTTCATTTTTCCTCATTGGAAATCAAGCCTCTTCTGAATCGATAGAAATCTGGTTTGAAAAACCTTAGTGGTCTATCGCCATCTTCGCACTGAAAAAGAGCAGACCCACCACATTTACTTGTGTATACAACATTGTCACCTTCAAATTTGTATGAACCCCAGGTTGATAAAGTAAAGTTGGTAGCCCGAGGAGTTGCAACATTCTTGTTGCAATACTGGTGCTCATCAAATAACATAATAATAAGTCAAAGAACAAGGTTTATTAGTTATGAGAGGGAGTGACATTATACTGGGGAAATTGTAGGTTCAATGAGAGAAAATGGCTAAAAATAGAGAAAAGGATGCCTGAAATGTCCAGTAAAGGTGTAACTTGAATTCTTTCTCATGTTTAGAGAGTTTAAAAAACAGGCGAGAAAGAAAACTCGAAAGGTTCCTTTTGATAAATTTATTCTCTTGAGTTTGAAAAGGCATAAAACGATACTCAAGAGAACCTTTTAGTCATCTTTGACTATAGTATTCCTTTTTTGTAAATAGTCTATCTTAGTGTAGAAAAGTGTTAAACTTATAATAGGTATAAATATTTTCATTTAGTTTAACGAGTTCAAAAAGACAAGTGCCTCACAATATTTTCATGTTTTGGGAGTCTGAAAAGAGCTAAAAGAGGACTCTAGGGTGTTCATTTTTCGTAAGTTTATACAACTCGAAAAATTAATAAAAGTGTGTTATTTCATCAAAATGACCTATATTGAACTTAAAATTTAGATTAGATCCTTCAATTATATTTTAAATTGCTCATAAAACCACAAAATATAAAAAATATATGCCATATGGTAAAAATTAGGTCAAAATATTAAAATTATATGCCATACGGTAAAAATTAGGTCAAAATATTAAATATATTAAAATAATAATTAATTGATGATAAATAGTGAAAAGTAAAAGAATTTCTTTACCATTTTCATTTTACCTCTTGCCAATGAGCTTTGAGTGCATTTTACCCTCAAAATTTAGCAGGTGATTTTAGCCAATTCAGTAAACCATTTCCCATGTTTTCAATTCTAGGTTGGAGATCTATCCCTTCTCTCATTTTTCACGATTTCTATTTTCATTTGATAATTGTTTTTTAGAGTTCTGAGCATTTTAGGTTTTAAATTTTCGCCCTAGGCCCATTGCATCCTCTCTGTATTGAAAAGTGCTCAAGGTCTGCCTAATCTACACCGGGAAGAGCAAACCAACACACTTTCCAGGAAGGAAAAATGTGATGGGCCACTCTATCCCTTTAAAGGCAGGTGCGAGGGGCATAGTTGGAGAAAAAAATTATGTTTTTGAGCTAGATTTCTCTCAAAGTTTTGCACAATATTGATTATGTGTGTTTGTCTTATGGTTTTGCACCTATTCGCTAGAGAAATAATGGTTTTAAGCTAGAGATAAAGAGAACATGAATCCCAAGTTTTGGATGCTGCAAATCACCCAACAACAATACGAGCCTTAAGGAAATATGGAAACCTTAAGTTTTTATGGATTCTAGGCATGAGAGCTCAACTTTATTTATTGGAATATTTGGTCAGAGCATGGGATAGTCAGGGATGTTTTTTCTAGGATCAGATCACATACTGTCACAATAGAGGTGGATGATATCTATTTTCTGATAGGGTTATCTCAAAGAGGAGCTCCTATCTCACTATCTGGCATGAGAAGAGGTGGTGAAACTATGAAGGACTACATAACTGCTCACTGTAGGCAATATTATTAGGCAACACAAGATGAAAATATAGAAATTAAGGATGTGATTCAACTACCTCTTAGGATGATACTTTTCACTATCACTTCTCTGGTTGGCAGTGCCACTTTTCACTTGGCTACTAAGTCCCAAATTCAATATGCATTGGAATGCATAGAACCTGTTGTCTTTAACTGGAGTGAAGGGGTATTAGAAAATTTGAAGGAGAATCTCAAAAAATCAAAGGATGAATGATTGAAGAACTTTGGGTATGGTTCTATTATGATATCGTTCACTCTAAGAGGATACCATTACTCCATCCTTAGTGGATTTCGTACAAGCTTCTGGGACCTAGGATTCCACATATGAGGCAATGTGTAGATCTCATGTCTCGTCATGAGGGCGCAGCTACGATGAGATTTAACCCTAATTTCTTTTGATGGATACAAGTAAAAATTATCATGATCGAGGAATATGCATATTCCAGGGTTGATTTCTGAGGAGACCCAGATCTTGTTTTACCTGAAGGTGAGAAATGTGGTGATGTAGGTAAATCGATGTCATTTTGATTGTTTTTTATTTTTTTAGGATTTTACAATTTTTTTATGTTTTTAATGTATTAGAGATGAACTATTGGTTTCACATGAAGTTATTTTATATGTAAAACCAATAGGAATTCCGTATCTTTAGCGATGAGTACAACCACAACTTGCATCGATTGGATTTGCTACAAGGGTAGAGGAGGAGATGTAGGATCTCAACATAGCTAAGAATATTTCCGAGTTTGATCACCATGTTGTGGGTTTGACCCATAGTGTGCTAGATACTAGGGTCAATGAGATTCATATGCAATTGCAATGATACACTATTGGAGTGCTAGATTGCATTAGTCAGTTGTTGTGCAAAGTTGCTTGCGCAATTGTGCATTATCACAGTCATCATCAAGACTAGTTGACTAGGAGGATTTTGACCCATATTTTGTCTACATGTATTTTAACAGTATAGGTTGTGTGGCCATACGTGTCTCAGACATATTTTTTTGTAAAACCAAACTCTAAATACAGTTACCTATCGATGTGTCCTATTTGCTCTATTTTCTTATTCAATTTGTGATATTGATTGAAATATTTACATGTGTTGCAAATGTATGTCTAAAACATAATTAGTCAATGCATTAGTTAATGTATTTATACTTCTAGGAATATTTTGATATTGAATATAATCAAAATGTCGTTCTAGAAGGTGAACCCTTAAAAACATGCATAGCATAGTCAAACTATGAGTTGTTCAAATGTAGTACTATGAGTTGTGAATCAATTCTAACCATCAAATGGAAAATTCTCCACCTTAAGACCACTCTATTTGTCCATCTATACCCAACAATATTATTAGTTAAGCGACTGATACAAATTCCTTGTAGACTCAATAACTTTCCATTTGGAGCATTAATAACCCATGCTGTAAAGGAAAGGTTTCTTGTATTATGACTAGCATCATCAACATAACCAACATTTGGCTGAGGAAATTATGACATATGAAAATAAAATGTAACTTAAGGTTAACAAATACGATATGAAACTATGAAGGAAACACACTGCAAACATACTAACACAACTATACAATATGTACCGAGTGACTATGAAAAGATAACCTAGTTATAGTATTTTTTAAGGTACAACCCACATTAGGGGATTTTTGAGGTCTAAAAAGGGCCACCTAAGGTAATTATAAAATAATAGTGGAAATAATAAAATAAGATTAGACTACATCATCAAATTTTAGAGGGAAAAAAAGAAAAAACTACTTTTTCAACTTTTCAACTTATCTCCCTATGGGTTTACTCTAAGGTGATAGGCTGAGCCTTGGAACTATGTAGTGCACAGTTGGGACAACTTGTATTACACACTATGAAGTTCCAGAGGCCAATCTTTTGGCTTGAGCCTTAGGATTGCGCAGTGCCTAGCTAGAAAAGGTAAGATTTGGCCAAAGCAAGTGTAGATATGCCCAGTGGAAGTGTGAAAGATGAGCATAAGTGAGTTATTATTCGATATTGAGTGAAAAAAATTACTAAGTATGAGTAAATCGATGTATATCAAGTGGAACAACTAATCAAATAGAAGGAAAATCAAGTATGTGAGGAGAGTCATCGCAATGGCGACCATCAGGGCAAAAACAGGAAAACGAAAGAGATACTTGTGAAAGTAAAATGAAAACTTAAGAAAACACTTCTACAAGTTAAAATAATTTGAAACTCTAGCAACCATAAAGAGAAATAATTAAAACATCACTCACACAAGTGAAAAAACAAAAAATGATAGAAAAAGAGGCAAAATACGACAAAAGTGAAACTCACCCTGAAAAGTGACGACAACCACACCAAAGGCTCCTTGATCTCCTTGAGAATGCTAGATCTCCAAGATCATATGTGCAAATTATCTCTAGAGGAGTTGATTAACTAGATTTGAGCAAATGAGGGTTTATGACGTGTATGCCTAAAATCAAGGAAAAGTGACACTTAGCGGAAATTTTTAAAAATAACAATGTGCCACCTTTGAGAAACTAATAACAAATACTTACTTCCTAGGGATGCTTTTTCCCATTTATTTTTCTTGCTTTTCTGGGGAAACTTTTCATGCACGCTGCAGAGAAAGATTGTGCAATTCTGGGGAATTGGGCAACTTTCCGGCTCAGTGCACTATGCAGTTTCTAAGCTCATTTGGGGATTGCACATTTTTTGGTCTCAATGATGGGTTGCCTTCCATGAATACACAGTTTTTTAGCTCAAGGTTGACTTCTAGTTTGAACTACACAATTCTAATCATTAAGGTTGAACACCTTCAAGGATTGTGTAGTTTCTAGAGGCAACCCCAAACTACTATGTGACCAAGTAAGGAGGTTAGATTGTGACTTAGAAAGATCATCTAAGTGTAGAAATGAGAAAACACAAGTACAAATGAAAAATAAAAGTCTCAGTCAAATCACGATTACTTGACAACAATACAGGATAAGCTCCTATATTGGATAGGAAGGAAGGCTCCAAAAGCAAAGCATAAGCAAAATCTGGAGGGTTGTTGTAGCCACTACAACACTGGTGACACACTACTAGAACTCCAACTCTCTATATATATCTTGTCTCATGCAAAATGGGTCTAAATCTTGTAGAAGTATTGTTTAATTCATTGATTATCACATATTTTTCCCTTAGCTTGAGTTAAAGATACAATCCCTACCATTCTCTTCATCGACAACACACATACCAAGCCAAGTCACACTGATTTGTTTTGATTGGGGATGAGGAGTATATAAATTCACAAGTAAAAGAAAATTTTATAGTCTTATTTTTCATCTTTGGTGTTGCTTCGCTGCTAGTAGGCCTGGACAGTACACTGACGAAGTCACTTCAGGAACACAAGCATTGCTCCGCTGCCAACAAGCCTAGATAGTACCTAGGAAGAGTTTCTTTATTCACCTCCCTATGAAGGAAGCCTTTCTCGTATTTTTCCCTTTATTTAATTTTTTATTTTTTTAATTTTTATTTATTCAAAGAATTGTGCATAGACACTTATTTATTTCATGGGGGTGGAAGAGGGAACTTGACTTATTGAGAGTAGAAGACATTGTCCCTTTGGAGAAGGATATTTATATATACCTCTGACATACTTGTTAAGGTTTTCCTTCCCTTCTTCCTCTACTCAAACTAGTATACAAGGATTAATAGAAAATACAAGATTGATTAGAGTAGGCGATACCAGGTAAAAGTGAAAGCATCATCATTTCATTGTGACTTTCTCCGAAAGGAACATATTTTCCATCAGAGTATAATTAACTAAAAGAAATGCAAGATTCTCATATAGAGAGGGAATTGACAGATAACTAAGTGTTGATAGTAGTACAACTTCCTCTTGAACTTCACCCTACTTATCTGAGAAGCCAAACACGGTCTCATCCAAAAGCTATCCTATGGACAAAAAGAAACTAAACAAAACTAAAGAAGCGAAACGGAAATTAAAAGAAATAAATTCAAAGAAACAAACAAGAAAAGAAAACAACTAATCCTACTCCTAACCTAACAGTGAATAAGATAGAATCATGTGAACTGATACTTACAATGCAACCATAGGCGTAGTGGCTAGCCTATGAACGCGAGGGAATGCATTTCAAGAAATATATACAAGCATAAAAACAAACAAAAAAATAAGACAATGCAAACCAAAACATTCTAAGTTTGAAAGAACATGCAGATAAGAAAGAAAGGAACGCACATGGGAAACATTCTGTAGATGCATGGTGGTGTGTAGACACACTGCGACTTGAAGACATGAAAGAACAAACTTTCAAACTGTGAAAATAGGTGAATATAAAGAAAGAAGAAGATTTCTCTTTGCAACCGTGCTCACCACATATGAATCCTCTAATGAATGAGATAGGCGATCGTGTGATACATATGGAGGATGCAAAAATTGTAAAATAAATTTATTTTCGATGTGTACAACAGAGTGATGACAATCCTTGAAAGATTCAACACATTTCTGATAGGAACTGGAAATAACCTCAAGACTATGAGAACATGACATAACCATCAGCTCATGCTAAAGTTCCCTGACAGCTTGAGGAAGTTCCAAAACCTCAGAAGATGGATCACCAAAGATTGGTGGCTTGGAAAGATCAAGAGCAGAAGAATAATTATTATGACCAAATGAATCAATGAAAAGGTCATGACAACCATGATCAGAAATTTCAAGATCGCAAATAGACGCATCCTCATGATATGATGAATCACAAAGAGGGGAAGAAGGAAAATGAGAAATTGCACCCTCTAAATTTTTAGAAAGATAAGATGAGAGAATGGGAGGATCATGTAGAAAATATTTGTCCTCTCCGCATTCAGATGAAAAATGAAATTCTACGTGTTCTAAGAATGATCAGAAGTAGTAACATAATCAAAAAATAAATTTTCACAAGATTCAAGAAGAATTAAAAAATCATGAAAAATGTTAGGATCATGAGGGAGAGGTGCGGAAGGAAGAAAATCCTCCTTCATCACAAATTCTTGTTCATCTATGGGCTCCCACACATGATCATCATAAATGATATCATAGGTTAGATGCTCAACACCAACTCCATCCAAAACATGATACTCATGAACTTCAAAAGAGAGATTTGAAACAGGCGAACACAAAAAATCACAATCCAATGGACTAGAGGGACCAAAGGATGGAGGACGAGGAGATAACACTTCATTGTAACCATCAAACTCAGATTCCAAACCTGCGCTGAAACTATGAGTATGTGGGGTGGGAGAAGATGATGATAGATTAGGAAATGAATTCTCAATATATCCCACATCAACCTATGGAACCAAAGTTGTTTGATGAGAAGGGGACAGAGGGTCACTTGGAACAACAATCTTGTCCATCACAAATTTAGAAGCTCTAACACTGAGGTATGTTGGGAATGGTTCGAAGGATTCAACCTCGTGTGGGTTTTCTAAAAGGTGAAGAAAATATTGAAATATCCCTGACAAGAAAGGCCAACCAACTTCATATTTAGGAAATTAAAAACAAAAATGCATGAAATGATTGTGAAAATGATGCAGTGATTCATCAGGTGATTTTCGCAATTACATAATTTTCTTGCATAGACGTTTATGATCATACATATCAAAAGCATGAAATAGTTATGTGAAAAGATATTCGAAAGAGTGTATGGAAGTATCAAGCAATGTGTGATGTCATTCCCTTACGTACCCTTTGAACGTGAGAATGAACAACTTGTACCAACATCCTCACTGTGGATCTTGTGTTTTGTGCAGAATTCAAGAAAACGAGCATTATGCTAAAATAAGGTTGTTTTAGCCTCGACATCGAATTTTAGAGTTGACAAGTCATCTATGATATTCGCTGAAACTTGCATACTTACGTTTCTAGAAAAACATGTCAGGGTTATGATTATGGAAGAAGTCATTAGATGAGTGCATAAATTCAAAATAGACTTCAAGGGCTCAGCTTGTCATCTAGCCCTCCTTATAGTGTCAGAAATGTTGATGGTGATGGACCCACCAACATTAAAGGGATCTCCCTGATAGGAAGTCCCAAATAGACCTCACACTATTTGGAGTAGGAGTCCCAATAGTGGGTGGTAATGTTATGCCATGACTAAAAAAACATACAGAGTGAAGTATGGTAACTTTGGTGAGAGCAAGTGTGTGACCCTGCGTAAAGTCACGTGCGATGCATGAAGGTTTCAACACAAAAAGGGAATAGGAAGTGTGCCCCTTGGAAGACTATAATAATACACAACTTGAAAGGAACACACAAGTGTAATGACATCTCAAGCTAAGATGTGGAATAGTCCACAAGTTAATGTGATGAATTAATACAACAACATGCATTCAACAAGATTCATACAAATGCAAACGAAATAGTTCATAAGCATGAGCAAAAGTTAAATAGCATGCATTGCAAATACAACAAGAATAGTCCTACTATATTCACAACATATGCATAAAAGTGTGTTGACTTTGATTTTATTATAAGTGAAAGTTCTATTCATAAATACACCATTGACGAACCACTAGCGCCAATAGTGGAACATTAAAGTCGAGAAAGTTTTCTCCTCTAAGAAGTATACTCACTCTATGCTACAGAGAAGCCAAAGCTCTTCACAATACTCCCAAGCTACTTCTAAGCCTAATCCTAGCCAAAATCTTGGCTCCCAAACGCCCATTACATGAGTTGTCAGGTTTTATTTATAAAAAGAGGGGGTGACTATTTAATTCCCCTTTGTGACCTTTGGACTACCCTCATGACTCTTCAACTCCCATTTGTGACCTTTAGACTACCCTCATGACTCTTCAACTTCTTTACAAAATGACTCATTACATTACATCATGACTCTTCATATTCCAATATTGACACTTGGAATTTAAATTACAACATAATTACAAATAATATTACAATTTACATTTGTACCCATATAAGACAAAATAGGGTAGAGACAACTTGATAGCCTAATAAGACAAAACACTACGATGCTTAAGTTTTGGGGAAACTCTAGCTCAACAAATTCCACTTGATACTTCTTGGTCACATATTAGTGTTGATCTTGTATTGTATGATGACATCCCCAAACTGCATAATGGTGCCTGGCTGGAAGCAAACTCTTGCCTCCGTGGCATCTAGGTACAATGATTTGGAACCAGTTTCAACCTCCTTCTGAAGCATGAGAAACCTTGTTCTAATTTATATAGGACCACCAATGTAATTCTACATGTCTTTTTTTGTTCAACTCCAAATCTTCCTCAGTGGAAATCTATCTCAGTTGCTCCAAGTATTCTTCGATCTCCTACGTGACATGATTCCTAGCTTTAACTTGGTGAGTGAACCAACTAATAGGATATTGTGTGCATTCACCAAGACATCCAAATAATTATATAACTATACATATGAGGCCTAAATACTACCAATGAAAGAGGCGAGCTACCTGTTGTTCTGAATCAACATTCGAACCTTCGATTTCTCCATCTCTGCCTGTGGCTTCATTTTTTTGTCCCGAGTTAAGAAGTGCCCCTTTGTATCGCACTGTCCATTCATACACGAATGTGATGGCCATTGATGCTGTTAGCCTCCTGCTGCAGCAGGTTACTCATATTTCATGATTGACATTTTTAAAGGCCAAATATGTCATACTTTGCATGTTGCAATGCTCCATATTTGCTAAATAGTCACCAAGAAAAGGCCATGAGAGAATGCTACTCAAATTTCATTTGCTGCATTCCAATTTTGAAGAGTCTTTTCATTTTTGTACAAATTTTCAGCTAAAGGGAGGTCCAAACAGCCTAATCTTGGTCTCCCTAGGTTTCAATTTCCTGTTTTAGAACATAGAGAGTGAAAAATATGTCCAAACAGCTTAATCTTCGCAGATTCTTAGATAGGTAGAGAATCAAAGGAGCCCAACTGCTTAATCTGGGCCCTTGGAAGAAATAAGTGTAGATGTAGAATAGGAAGACATCAAAAAGAAAAAGTTGAAAAGATGGGTTTGCAAGTCCAAGTGCACCCAAACCAAAAAGAAGAACAAATGTTAGGTAAGTAGGCTGGGTAGGTAATTTTGAGGTTGCAGAAGGTTGATTTGTGATTAATTCCACATTTTCAAGTGTTACACTCATACACATCACAGTCAGCAGACAGATCCCATTTGAAGGACTTCAAGTGAGGCATGACTAACTCCCTCTTCTTCCTTTTCCCTAAAATCACTTACTAACCTCCCCTAAAGAGGTAAAGATTTGCTTGATACCTCTTAGTTTCATCATTTTCCATGTCATTCGCCTTGGTAAAGATCTACTTTACTCAAGGAGGCTCCACACTTTCTCTGCAAAGTTCTATCTCCACTTCACAGCCTAAGATCTCTGAAACTTAGCGCTTTCTGGTCACTTTCATATTAACTATTGACATTGTTATCTAGCTCCCTATATATTTCCCTTCCCCCTATTTAAAAACCATGTTAATAGATCCCCTATGTAAATATCCCCTCCCCCTGGTTGAAATATAACCATAAACGTCCCTTTGGAATTACTAGGTCATCTGGACCTTAGTAAGAGCCCCGTCTCTGCATAAATTTCCCCTTCCCTAGTGTTTGGACTCCTTCCAAAACACAAAGAAACCCTCTCCAAAGGCAACCCCCCCCGCGCATTTTCTTTGGAAATTATTAGGTTTTGATTAATTTATAAACCAAGCGCGGAAACCCATTAACCCATTTCCTAAAGCCTAAACCCACCCGCGCCGCGAAAAATTGAAAAACTAACGCGCGCGTTGTTTTACTAAGCCTTGCGCACCTTCTCCGCCCGTCCACCGTCCGATCGCATCTCCTAGATCCGACGACTGATATCCATATCGGGCGCCCTTTTGTGTGGGCATGTTAGCAGTCGATGTCCGACAGTTTTATTGTCGTACACCGGGACAGCTGGCACGTTCCCATTGCATCGAGCCGCCCCTGACAGAAACCGCTTCCGTATCAAAAGCGGTCTGATGCCCTACTAAAACTGCCTTCCCCCCATGTAACAGGAGCGCCACGTCATCCCGCCACGTCGGCTCCACCTCACCCCTTCCTGCCTGCGCTTGGCCCACGTCACCTGCCACCGTGTCCCGCCACGTCATCACCCCGCCATACTGCCACGTCACCCTGCTGACATCAGCATGCTGATGTCACATCTGTACCAGAGGACCCCATTGCTGACGTCATGCTGATGTCATCCTTCGTAGAGCTGACGTCAGCAGCCAAAAACGGAAAAATGCGCAAGCGCGAAAGTCAAGCTTCGGAGCTCCGGAATGAAAAACAGAGGCAGTTTCGTGCATCGCTACGGGAAATGAGCCATGTTGGAGAATCTTTAGGGAATCTTTTGATTCCTTGGCCCTTTCTGCACCGAAAAGGCCCGAAGAAGCCCGATTTTGCCAATTTAAGCGTATTTGAAGACAGAAAGAGACCAAGATCAGAGGTTAAAGAGTATCAGATCAAAAATGCAGCTAAAAAGCGTGTCAAAGAGTATCAGAGTAGCGGTGAAGCGTATCAGAGGAGGTTTTCTCAGGGCTCGAGGCAAATCCAACATTAAAAGGAAATCCCTGAAAGTCAAGAAACAGTTGAGGACGCATTGAAAGCTCATTAGCACAAATGACTGCACATTAAACTCACAGGAGATCAAATGCACAGTTATGACAGAACCACTGCACCAAGCCACAGAGGACATCATACTAACTTAATTTTTGATCCAGCTGCCACTGGCGCAACCCAAAAAGACTTGATTACATTTAATTCCAGCATAAGTTAGGTTTAGAAAGCCTTTTTCCTGCAAACCTATTTAGGTCGGTTGTAATAAATGACTTTAGATATTTTGCTTATATATACCACCCTGAAGAATGGAGTAGGGGTTGGTTGGTTGGTTACTTGTTTTGTTCTTTGTTAGTTCGATATTTCTGAGCAGAGACTCGCACTGTAAATGTGGTACTTTCTATAATCAAAGACCGCTGAAAGCATGAATTCTGAAGTTGTCCACTGTGTTTAACTGGTCGAGAAGTGACTATGGAATTCCTGTGCTTCGACATGGTTCAATAAGTGTTTCTTTAACTCTGTTTAGTTTTTATGTTTATGTTATCATTAATCCACCATCTAAATTGTAGAAAAGAAGAATAGTTTAGGATTTGATTGGCTGCACCCTAGGCTCAATTTCTGAAATTTCTCTATGTTTTCTTCAGGAATGGTTATGAACATGTATACTTAAATGATCTTGTTTACACTACTCCTTTCACATATGAATGTTTGTTGAGGAATTCGCTCCTCCCTGCCAGTTGGTGAAAGATTCTTGATTGCCCTTCATCACTGATTATCATTCCATCTCTTCAGCAATCTGGTAGTTGTCTCATGTGTAGCTATCCCGCTCCATAATCCTCCTGTGACCAAGAAAATGCAGCAGCAAGCCTTAATCCATGACTCCATGCCCAATGGTTTGAAGCTTATCACAATTTCCCTTGCCTCTCTGCTTGGAATTATCTGCCTCACAATCATCTCCCATCCAAACAAAAAATCAAAACCCTTGACCTCAAAAACTAGCCTAAAATCAGCCTCAACAAAGCTAAATCATTAAGAGAGAGCCCTCTCTGATTGCAGGTGAGCTAGAACCTGCAATCCAAAGATTGGTTTGTGGTTACATCGGTCGTATCCCTTCAGGAGCTTAGGGACAACCTGAGTGATAACATAATGGGGACTCCGCTGGGGACTTCCTCAGATAATCTCACAAAACTAGTCTAAAGCTCCACAGAGGAAGAAACCAACCTTAAAAGGTTCGGTCGACCTGTGTTCTTACAAAATTTCCCAAAAAACAAGTTAGAAGCTAGCTCCCAAGAAGCATTCGCGCCACACCAGATCGAATCCAGATCCGAATCCCCCTGTTGTCTTTGAAAACCCTAACATAATCCCTAAAATCCGCAGAAAGCAAGAACAACGAGAAGATTTTGCTGCTTGTATTCCCGAAACAGTTCTACCTAGTAGTTTCGCAACCCCTGTCAAAGTTTTGTTCCGCTCAAACCCTTCTTCCCCGTGCTCATCATCCACTTCCCCAACCGCTGTGTCTGTGTCTACACCTCCATTCACTGCAAATACTACCATTACCACTCCTAGTATCCCAATCACTCCAGTCGTTCCCCTTATCCCTGTTGTTCCTCTTATCCCTGTTAATATGGCTAATAGATATGCACCCTTACAGCTGCCTGCCAATCCCGGGGCTATGCCTCAGGACTATCAGACAAAAATTACCTATTTTGATGGTACAAATTCCTGCACAGCCCTACAGCATACCAAGAAAATGCAGGATTACTTTGAGAGTTATGAGATTGATGATGACAGTGTGAGAATGAAGATTTTTGTCCAAAGTTTGACCGACGATGTCAGAACCTGGACCCCTTGCACATGCTATCTGAGTATGATACTATCAAAAGAGGACCTCAAGAGGCTGTCTTGGATTACTGTGCAAGGTTTAATAACGTTTACAATGCAATACCTCAAAATTTGATACCTCCGCCTGACCTTGCTTTATACAAATTCCCTGATGGTTTTGATGTTGAGATGGCATATCAGCTAAGGGAAAGAGCCCCTCAAAGCCTCGCTGAGATGCAAGATGTTGCTATCAGTGTGGAGGAAAACCTAATTTCCAAAAGAAACAGAGCCAGAAACGAGAGAAGAACCACTTTCAAGGAAGAACCCTCAGCCTTAGATCAAAAACTAGATGTTATCATCAGTGACATGCATAGGCTAGGAGACAGAGTAGAGAGCGTTGAGAGAAAATCATCATGGGAAGGACAACAGTCCAACACCATAAGGAACCCGAACTTCAGGAAAAATCAGACCACAAATGCTGGAAGGGCTAGTCCCAACCATGAAATTAGGCCTCCTTTCCAAGAAAATTATGCGGAGGCATCCACATCTGGTGAGCCCACAGATGAAACTCACATGAACCTGATCGATTCGAATAATGAACAACAAATCTTTCTCACCGAAGAGGACCAAAACTACCCTGATATAAAACAATTTTAGAATAAGTCGGGAGAGTCCTTTGATTTCAAACAAGGTTATGATTCTGCTGTGTATGAAGTGCACAAATAATATAAGTTAAGAACAAGGACCATTGATGTCCCTACACCCAACAGAACAAAGGATAGCAAGCAGCCCAACAAAATTAAAGACAAGGTCACCATAACTCAACCAGCTGGTATTGTTGTCCCAAACCCGCATCAGGTAACTGTAGAGGACATAACAGACATGCATCCTCCTATTGGTCAGCATCTACCTTCCTCTCTCTCAGAAGAAAATTTGAACAACAATCCAAAAAATCTTCCCAAAACAGAAATACCACAAACTGTCATTCATCATAACACTGACATTCAGAAAGAAGACATAGAGAATATGCCTAAAAAAGAGAAATCTGCTACAATCAACACTAAGAATCCATTGGAGAAACCATTTAACTTAGAAGCAGAAATTGGAAAACTCAAGATATCCATTCCCCTCTCATAACTTGCTAAACATGATATATATAGGCAACAAATCCAAAGGTCACTTCAACTACCAGAGATCAGGGACGATGTAAATGTTTTAGATGATACCCCTGAGCTGTTGTTTGGTCCAGAAGTTAATGGTAAATCAACATATGGACCTGTTCCACCCTTTTATGTCAGTTTCCACATACATGACAAAATCTTGCATAATGCCATGTTTGACTCAGGAGCTTCATATAACCTTATGCCCAAAGCTGTAATGGAAAAACTGAACCTTGATGTCACAAGACCCTATAAGGAATTCTACTCCTTTGACTCAAGTCAAGTCAAGTGTTTAGGCTTGATCAAATACCTTTGTGTGTCTCTAGTCCAATTTCCCAACAAGACAATCCTAATGGACGTAGTACTTGCTGATATTCCAACGAAGTATGGCATGCTCCTATCAAGATCATGGGGAGCAAAACTGCAAGGATCCCTTCAACTTGACCTCTCTTATGCCACGATATCTGTCTTTGGGCAGCCAAAGAGACTTTATAGAGAAAAACTGATGAAATATGTGGTAAGCAGTGAGGAAAAGCCCCAAAACTTTCCAATTTACTCAATCTATTCTGATATGGATTGTTTTATTTTATTTAATGATGACACCAATCCTCCAACTAATGATAAGCCTTCAGCCTTGGAGCAAGAAACATGCATCAATGAGGAATCAGTTGCCAATGTCCATGAAATTGACACAACAGTCAAGGAAACTAGCAAACAAAAAGTACCTCCTGAAAAAGAAATGATAAGTCTGCCCAATCCTCAAATAACTGAAACTCTTAATAAAAACCTTAAGCAAGAAATCACATGGTATTTAGAGTTTGATGGTTCTGTCAATAAATTAGGAGCAGGGGCAGGAGTATGGATCTACAATACACATTACAATCATGCAGAAGGCCATGCCTATAGATTAAATTTCAGATGTACAAACAACATGGCAGAGTATGAAGCTCTCCTCTTACGCCTAAAATTGCTCAAAGTTCTAGGAGCTACTAAAGTGTCCATTCTAGGTGACTCCGACTTAATTATACAACAAATGAAAGGTAACTTTGTTACGAATGGCAGTAGAATGAGAGCTTACAGGACTGTTGCCACAGAAATACTCAATTCTTTTAATGAGTTCAAGCTTGCCAAAATTTCAAGAGACCACAATATTCATGCTCACAGTCTAGCAACTTTTGCTAGCACATGCAAGCTTCCCTTTGAACCAAACCACCATTTCACTGTTGAGATAAAACATAGACCCTCGGTCCCCAACAATGTCAAGGATTGGAAAGTGTTTCAAAATAATGCCCAAATTAACAATTTCCTCACTCTTGAGGGCAAATTTTCGAACACAAACATTGACATGGATGCCATCAACGATTCCCAACAGCTAATAGAAGAAAATCAGCAGGATTTAACAGCTGCAACAGCTAAAAAAATCCTTAACCCAACTGTTTTTGACAATGCAAACATAGAACAACTGAAACAAATGTGTTTAGAGGAAACAGCCAGAGCAGAGGATGAGTTTATAGATCTAAAGAGTAATTTTCTACCTGCTGGCCTTACTCCATTAGAAGACATGTTCGATGACAATGATGTACCCAAAAATCCAAAAATGGAGCCTCTAAATGCTGTTATAGAAGAACACAACATAGGAACAACAGAACATCCCAAAATGATTAAGTTGTCCAAAAATCTGCCCCCTGATCAAAAACCAAAATATGTGGATTTGTTCAAAGAATTCCAAGATGTATTTGCTTGGAGTTATGAGGACTTGAAGTCCTATTACATCTCAGTGGTTCAACACACCATTCCCCTAAAACCAAATCAAAAACCGTTCAAACAGAAGCTTAGAAGAATCAACCCCATGCTTCTTCCCCTCATTGAAAGAATAAATAAAGAGAATGTTTGAAGCAGGTATCATTGCACCCATCAGATTCTCTGGATGGGTATCTAACTTAGTTCCCACAAGGAAAAAATTAGGAGAGATAAGACTGTGTGTAGACTTGAGAAATTTAAACCAGGTCTCTCTAAAAGACCACTACCCTTTGCCTAAAATGGACCATATCTTACAAAGAGTAGTGGGATCCTCTAGAATTTCTTTACTAGATGGATTTTCAGGATTTAATCAGATACTTGTTCACCCAGATGACCAAGACAAGACAGCCTTTACCACACCGTGGGGAACATTTAAGTATGTTAAAATGCCTTTCGGCTTGAAAAACGCTGGTGTTACCTTTCAAAGGGCAATGGATATTGCATTTGCCAAGGAGATACATGATTTCCTTGTTGTATACCTAGATGACCTAACCCATTTCTCCAAATCTGACCAAGAGCACCTTAAACATCTAAGGCAAATATTCATGACATGCAGGAAATATGGCATTTCCTTGAATCCTAAGAAGTCTCTGTTTTCCCTTGAGGAGGGCAAGCTCCTAGGCCACATCATATCAAAAGATGGGATTAGAATTGACCCTGAGAGAATTCAAGCCATCCTCCAAATCCCATATCCAAGAAATATAAAAGAGCTGCAGGCATTCTTGGGAAAGATCAATTTCCTAAGGAGATTTATCCCAAACCTAGCTGAGCTAATAAGGCTATTGAGCAATATGTTAAAAAAATATGCCAATGTAAGGTGGTCTCTTGAAACCAAGCAAGATTTTGAGAGTATCAAAACTGCCTTGACTCAAACGCCTGTCCTCACCAGTCCGCAATTTGACAAAGATTTTATTATTTTTTCTTTTGCATCTGAGCACACCATAGTCGTTGTCCTTTTGCAAAAGATGATCAGGGTAATGAAAAGCCAATTGCTTTCTTCAACCGAGCTTTAAGAGATGCACCCTTGAAATATCAGATTATGGAAAAGCAAGCTTATGCCCTGGTTAAGGCCATTGAATATTTTAGAATTTACATATTATACTCCCACGTGATTGCCTATGTCCCAAACTCCGTTGTAAAAGATATATTAACTCAAGAGGGACTAGAAGGCAAAAGAGGCAAATGGATTGCCAGCATTCTTGAATATGACATTGAAATAAAACCTACCAAACTGATAAAAGGACAAGGTTTACTCAAACTAATGTCCGAAACAAATCTCCAAGCCTTAGACATTAATCAACTGGACAATGAACCGGAGCTGGCGACTCCACAAATCAGTGAAACCTTTTTACAATCCCCATGGTATGCTGATATTTGCTTTGTATTGTTAAACCTGTGTGCTCCCCAGGATTGTCCAGGACCAAGAAAAGATTTTAAGGATGAAATCATCAAAGTTTTGTGTCATAGATGGTGCTTTGTTTTGGAAAAATCATGAAGGAATATTGCTTAATTGTTTGACTATGAATGAAACTAACAGCATCATGAAAGAATTCCATGCAGGGGACTGTGGACGACACTTATACTGGAATTCCACTGCTGACAAGATTTTAAGGGCTGGTTATTATTGGCCCTCTCTTTTTGCAGATGTCAAGAAATTTGTTGTTTCATGTCACAATTGCCAAATCTTTGAAGGGAAAAGAAAATTACTACCTTTGCCCGTCAAGCCCATTTCAACCGAAAAGCCCTTTCAACAATGGGGTCTCGACTTCATTGGAGAAATTCATCCCTCTTCCTCAGGCCAGCACATGTGGATTCTGACAGCCACTGACTATTTCACTAAGTGGGTTGAAGCCATCCCATGCAGACAAGCCAATGACTCCACCATTATCCAATTCCTTGAGAGCAATATCCTTTCCAGATTTGGCTGCCCTGAAAAGATTATCACTGACAATGTTGTTGCCTTCAAATCCAAAAAGATCATCAATTTCTGCCACAAATTCCATATTACCTTGGGCCATTCCATAGCCTACTACCCTCAAGGCAATGGCTTGGCCGAATCATCCAACAAAACCCTCATCAATATCATAAAGAAGCTGCTAGAGGAAAACAAAAAGAACTAGCATAGGAAGCTCACAAATGCTCTGTGGGCAGACAGACTTTCAACTAATAAATCCATTGGGATGGGCCCTTATGAGCTAGTATATGGCATCGAGGCCAAGTTTCCTTCATCTTTGGGCATTCCTACTATCAAGTTGTTGCAGGAAATTCAATTTGAACCAAATGACATGCAGAGAAGAGTAAATCAAACCATTCATCTTCAGCAAACCAGAGAACAAGTGTATGACAGAGCTCAAATGTTGCAAGAGAAGCTCAAAAAGATGTTGGATAAGAAATCTAAAGCGAAGGATTTCTGGGTTGGAAGCAAAGTTTTAAGATGGGACTCACGAAGAGAGGACAAGGGCAAGCATTCAAAATTCGATTTTTTGTGGAAAGGGTCATACATTATCAGCGTTGTGCAAGGCAATAACACATATTTTCTCAAATCTCTGGATGGCAGCATAGCTGAAGAAGGCCTTGTTAATGGTCAAATGCTAAAACATTACAATGATCCCTTTTGAAAGAAAGAACAAGCAGTGTTATTTTCTATACATACAATGTTTGTATAAATCCACACTTTGATTTTATTTTGTAACAGTTCAGATGAAGAATCACGCAGAAGAAATCAAGCGGTGCTACATAATTCACTAGCAAATCAATTGAAGGAAAATGTTGTGTGTGATCCAAAAGTTCAAATCAATCCAACAGTCAGCACTAAAAAGTCTTCAATACACAGCAACAACAGAAGATCAAGGCAATCTGACCTGTTGTTCTTGGCTTTTCACAAGGAAAGCCATCCCCAAGTGGAGCCACTGTTAGCCTCCTACTGCAGCAGGTTACTCATATTTCATGATTGACATTTTTACAGGCCAAATATGTCATACTTTGCATGCTGCAATGCTCCATATTTTCTAACAGTCACCAAAAAGAGGCCATGAGAGAATGCTACTCAAAGTTCATCTGTTGCATTCCAATTTTGAAGAGTCTTTTCATTATTTGTCAAATTTTATCTAAAGGGAGGTCCAAACAGCCTATCTTGGCTCCCCTAGGTTTCAATTTCCTGTTTTAGAATATAGAGAATGAAAAATCTGTCCAAACAACTTAATCTTGGCAGATTCTTAGATAGGTAGAGAATCAAAGGAGCCCAACTGCTTAATCTGGGCCGTTGGAAGAAATAAGTGTAGATGTAGAATAGGAAGACATCAAAAGAAAAATTTGAAAAGCTGGGTTTGCAAGTCCAAGTGCACCCAAACCAAAAAGAAGAAAAAATGTTAGGTAAGTAGGTTGGGTAGGTAATTTTGAGGTTGTAGAAGGTTGATTTGTGATTAATTCCACATTTTCAAGTGTTACACTCATACACATCACAGTCAGTAGACAACTCCCATTTGAAGGACTTCAAGCGAGGCATGACTAACTCCCTCTTCTTCTTCTTCCCTAAAATCACTTACTAACCTCCCCTAAAGAGGTCAAGATCTGCTTGATACCTCTTAGTTTCATCATTTTCCATGTCATTAGCCTTGGTAAAGATATGCTTTACTCAAGGAGGCTCCACACTTTCTCTACAAAGTTCTATCTCCCCTTCACAGCCTAAGATCTCTGAAACTTAGCACTTTCTGGTCACTTTCATATTAAAAACTGACATTATTATTTAGCTCCCTATATATTTCCCTTCCCCCTATTAAAACTATGTTAATAACTCCCCTATGTAAATATCCCCTCCCCCTGGTTGAAATATAACCATAAACATCCCTTGGGAATTACTAGGTCATATGGACCTTGGTAAGAGCCCCCATCTCTGCATAAATTTCCCCTTCCCTAGTGTTTGGACCCCTTCCGAAACACAAAGAAACCCTCTCCAAAGGAAAAAACCCCACCCACGCACATTTTCTTTGGAAATTATTAAGTTTTGGTTAATAAATAACTATCGCGCCAAAACCCATTAACTCATTTCCTAAAGTCTAAACCCACCCGCGCCGCGAAAAATTAAAAAACTAACGCGCGCGCTATTTCACTAAGCCTTGCGCACCTTCTCCACCCGTCCACTGTCTGATCGCCTCTCCCATATCTGACGGCTGATGTCCGACGGTTTTACCGTCGTACACCGGGACAGCTGGCGCGTTCCCATTGCATCCGGCCGCCCCTGACAAAAACTGATTCCGTATCAAAACCAGTCTGATGCCCTGCCAAAACTGCCTTCGCCCCATGTAACAGGAGCGCCGCGTCATCCCGCCACGTCGGCTCCACCTCACCCCTTCCTGCCTGTGCCTGGCCCATGTCACCTGCCACCGTGTCCCGCCACGTCATCACCCCGCCGTACTGCCACATCACCCTGCTGACGACAGCATGCTGATGTCACATCCATACCAGAGGACCCCACTGCTGACGTCATGCTGATGTCATCCGCCGTACAGTTGACATCATGATGACGTCAGCAGCCAAAAACGGAAAAACGCGCAAGCGCGAAAGTCAAGCTTCGGAGCTCCGGAATAGAGGCAGTTCTCGATGCGCGATTAGCGCGAAGTGCTAATCACGCATCGCTACAGGAAATGAGACATATTGGAGAATCTTTAGGGAATCTTTTGATTTCTCGGCCCTTTTTGCACCGAAAAGGCCCGAAAAAGCTCGATTTTTCCAATTTAAGCGTATTTGAAGACAGAGAGAGACCAGGATCAGAGGTTAAACAGTATCAGATCAAATATGCAGCTAAAAAGCATGTCAAAGAGTATCAGAGTAGCGGCGAAGCGTATCAGAGGAGGTTTTCTCAGGGCTCGAGGCAAATCCAGCATTAAAAGGAAAGCCCTGAAAGTCAAGAAATAGTTGAGGACGCATTGAAAGCTCATTAGCACAAATGACTGCACATTAAACTCACAGGAGATCAGTGGACCAGAACTCAATGCACAGTTATGACAGAACCACTGCACCAAGCCACAGAGGACATCATATTAACTTAATTTTTGATCCAGTTTCCACTGGCGCAACCCAAAAAGACTTGATTACATTAATTCCAGCATAAGTTAGGTTTAGAAAGCCTTTTTGTTGCATACTTATTTAGGTCGGTTGTAATAAATGACTTTAGATATTTTGCTTATATATACCACCCTGAAGAATGGAGTAGGGGTTGGTTGGTTGCTTTTTGTTCTTTTAGTTCGATATTTTTTAGCAGAGACTCGCACTGTAAATCTCGTACTTTCTATAATCAAAGACAACTGAAAACATGGATTCTGAAACTGTTCGTTGTGTTTAACTGGTCGAGAAGTGACTATGGAATTCCTGTGCTTCGACATGATTCAATAAGTGTTTCTTTAACTCTGTTTAATCTTTTATGTTTGTGTCATCATCAATCCACCATCTAAGTGGCAGAAAAGAAGAATAGTTTAGGATTTGATTGGCTGCACCCTAGGCTCAATTTCTGCAATTTCTCTATGTTTTCATCAGGAATAGTTATGAACATGTATACTTAAATGATATTGTTTACGCTATTTCTTTCACATATGAATGTTAGTTTAGGAATTCTTAACTGCTCCTAAATAACCATTCATTCACTTCTCATCCCTATTAGTTGGTGAAAGATGCTTGATTGCCCTTCATCATTGATTATCATTCCATCTCTTCAGCAAGTTGGTAATTGTCCCATGTGTAGCTATCCCGCTCCATAATCCTCTTGTGACCAAGAAAATGCAACAGCAAACCTTAATCCATGACTCCATGCCCAATGGTTTGAAACTTATCAGACTTTCCCTTGCCTCTCTGCTTGGAATTATCTACCTCGCAATCATCTTCCATCCAAAGAAAAAATCAAAACCCTTGAACTCAAAAAACTAGCCTAAAATCAACCTCAACAAAGCTAAATCATTAAGAGAGAGCCCTCTTTGATTGCAGGTGGGCTAGAACCTGCAATCCAAAGATTGGTTTGTGGTTACCTCGGTCGTATCCCTTCAGGAGCTTAGGGACAACCTGAGTGATAACAATCGGCATGATAGTTTTGAGATAGGGATCTGCATTGGTTTTGAGACCCTTCTAATGCAAGAATGACTTGCCAAGAATGGATCGCTCGAGGTACTAGGAAGAAAATAAGGGGATTCCTAAACTTGAAAGTTGAGTGATTGTTGTATGTTTTAACCCTGTACAGAAATTACTTGCAAACAAATTCTTCAAACATAAAAATAAACAATGGCGAGAACAGAAAATAAATATACACAGAGATTTTCCCCTGGATCCAAAAATCAATACTACCAGATTGATTTTTCATTATATTCCTTGCAATGTTATATATATAGTATATATATATATATATATATTTAATAGTATATTTATTAATATAATATTTTATATATATATATATATAATATTATTTATATATATATATATGTTGATCATTCATAAACCGAAATTCCTTTACACCTAGATTTTAAATCTATCCGTAGTCCCCATGACCGGATCTTACAAAATACCATAGGAAGAAAACACCCATGCCTAAAATTACCATGTGCCAAAACCACATGCACAAAACCCATGGGTACGGTATTCCCACTCATATATTGGGTTTATTTCCGCCCATTCTTAGGTCCCCTTAAACTATTTATTGGTGTTCCGGCATAAAAAATAATATAAACAGATAAAAAATAATAAATAATAAAATTAAAAGAAAAGAAAAAATAAATAAATAAATAAATCTCGGGTCGTTACCCTGAACCCCCCGACAAGGGAGGCTGTCCCCCCCTCCCCTATTTCACTCGGAGTAGTGTACATTGTATGGGTCTAGTCATGAAAAAAATATAACACACCCAACAACTTCATGGAAGGGGGTAATTGGATTTCCCGAGGTACTGGGAAGTAGAGAAGGGAAGGCTAGAAAATAAATTTGTTTTTATTCATGATCATAGTTGATTAAAATCATAAGCACATTGGGGGTGTGCCCAAAAGCAATGTACTAAGAACTGTTCGCTAAAGGAATAAGGAACGCTAGGACAAAAGCACAAGAAACTCACACAGCTAGGAGAGAGATCCATGTCACGAGAATTACTAGATCAATTATAAGTTGAGGCTTTGTCCCTGAAGAAGTCCCCTTATGCCTTAGAATCTAGCTAATGGGAGACTGGTACATAAGAGGTTTGATTTCAATTAGTATATGGTTGGGAGGTAAGTTTTGTTGATAATCCAACTGCCTATCCTCCTCGTGATATATAGAGACTTTGATGTTAATTTTATAGTGATGTACTACTCCTATTAGTTTGGTTGATGCATGGTGTAGTATGGTTGCTTACGCTTGCTTGAAATCTAGTTATTGGTTGATGTTACAAAGCATTATGTTACCCTATGTACATATTTGTGTTGTATAATGAATTACGTGTATATGGGACACCCATAATGTTCATAAGATGTTATGTATGATTTATGCAACACACTGTGTTACTATGCTTGGGATGCCTAGAACATTTATAAGGTACTATGTATAGCCTTTATTATGCCATGAACTATGTGTGTATAGAATATATGAGAAAATTACTATGATGCTAAAATCAACCTAGACAGTTTCCAAACACTCAATTTTGTTTTCATCTCTGTATATTTAGAGTGATAAGATCATTTGTCGATTCGAGATTAATATAATTTGAACTGAATGGAGGAGGAAACTTGCAAGATAGTCAGAAAGACCAATTTTAAAGTCAAAAAGTCTCCATGGCATGTGTCATGTGGGGTGGGCATATTCCTAAGCTATCATTCACTTCCTCAACCTCCTCCTCCACCCAAAGGACTCATATCTCTTCTTTTACTACCTTCATTTTAAATTCAATTGCTTCCCACAACAACATCATCAGTATGAAAGAAGATGCCAATTATGCATCTACACATATGCTTGTAGTTGAATCTCAACAAGCATCTATGTTGGTATTTTCAAATTAGTTGAATCGCTTTTCTTGTTTCTTTCGCCCATCTCTTTTCTATGTTGACCATCAATGATCCCTTTGGCCTATTTTTGTGTTTTATGGTCATTAACACAAATTCCAATTTAAATTTCCTCAATGTTTGGAAGTGCTCAAGTTCTTAAAAACCCCACCATTGCAACTTAGTCTAATTGGGCTTGTGTTGAATTTTATTTTGATATGTCGATGCATAGGGTTCAATTGTTACCTATTTCTTATTACACATCAACATTGATTATTACACCAAATCTTGTCTATAAGGTTTTAGGTTGTGAGAATTTCAACGTGGAAAACTATTAAGCTATAATTTTGACTTGAATAGTGTATCGATAAATTTACAGTGTCTATGGTGGTGGCAGAGGATTTGTTTTTTAGAATTGATAGATTTCATAAGGAGGGATGTCCTTTTCCTATTGCCAAGGAAAACAAAGGAACTATTTACTGGTACGAGTAATGGAGTTGAAATTAGGCATGATTACAATGATCTAGGAGCGTGGTGATATTACATATTATTTCCTATTTATATTTGACTCAAGGGATATCCATGAAGTAGTTTGGTTCTGAACTTTTGACTTTGGTTTGTCTAGTTAGCTAGAATTTTTTGTGTCTCATTCGTACCAATATCATTTTCCCTATTCAAATTCATATTGCCTAGATCCTAGGAACATAAACATAAGCAATGGTAGTTTATAATTAGGCACACCTCTTCACTTGAATATTTGTGAGGTTTGTACCTACAGAAACAATCAACGATAGACATTTGATTTATTTTGTCATTTTTATTATCGCAAATTATACATGTAGTATGATGCACTGGGAACCTCCTATGTTTATAATTCTTAAAGAAATTGGCAATTATGTCCAAATATTGTCATATGATGATTATGTTTCCCACCTTCTAATGATTTGACCACTTACATAGTAAATGGTTGGTATATATAAACAAGTAGTGATAGCTTGGTGTATTGTCTAGTGATGCCAATGAAATAATAGGCAGAATTAATGGAGCAATATCCTTCATTCAATCATACCATAGAACAAACATCCCTCATAATATGAAGAATTTCCTTAAATTCAGATTGTTAATCAAGGTAGAATATTTGTATATACGATGCCCAAAGTCCCTAAAGAGATGAGATTCTTTGTCAAACCTCCTAGAGATGCACCTCCAATTTGCATGTAAAGAAACATAAAAATATATATAATAACATAAATGTCTTATTTGGTTGATATGATTGTTGGTTGTTTCCTTATTGTTGTAGTTGATCCTTCAACATTGAAAATTCTAAATCACATTGAATATTTGCAACAGATCCAAAAACCCAAATATATGCTTCCATATAAGTTATGTCAAGACTGCTCACTTTTCAGTCTCTATTGATGGATTCACTTCACAATTCTGGTGACTAAGTTGTTTCAATCTCAATTCAATTTCTATCACTTAAAATAATATTCTCTTTGTGTCGTGTAATTTTTATCTTAGAGTTCACTTGAGAAATAAAATCTGTCTCTTTGTTGCAAATTTGAAGAGGCCATTTATGTTGGGGGATACTTAGTTGTTGGTTTTTCAAAATGATACAGCAATCCAATAACTGGAGTAAAAATGGTTCTCTATAATCACCCTACGTACTACATGAAACAAGCCTAAAGTGTCCTAAGGTCCTAAAAATGTTGCCATAAATAACTCCATATATCCCATAGTTGATATTATTTCTTATTGCCTAGAATAATCTAATGGAAATGTATTTAAATATTAGTGATAACAGCAATTCCATTTCCACGTCGATATGCCATTTTGACATCCTAGAAACCCATCTTGATCTATCATGTAAACTTCCCCATAAAAAACGAGTATTTTGGTGCATCTACTACTCAATACTTTTGTGTAGATTGGCTTCTCAAATCCCATTGCTAGGTACAAACCTCATATTTAGTAGTACATCAGACCCATTATTTTGTATATCAATTTCCATTATTCGCGAAGGTATGTGCACAATAATTTTTTAGCAACTAGATCCAGTACTTGATCTTGTGGTTACATGGATCTTGATCCTGATCTTGCTTTATTGCAAAATCTAAACTTTTAGAACTTAATCCTCACTCTAGTACTCATGAAATATTGAGACTTCCTCCCCAATTCAAAGCATTTTGAAGTCTTGTGACCATTGGTGCAACTCATGGGGAAAAAGTTAGATGAGACTGGGATCTTGTTGAACATATGGGCATTAATTCTGAGGACCTTGCACCAAAGAGAAGGAAATTGTTCTTTGAAAAAAACAAGAATAAAAAATTTACCCTATTCTCATAATTGCATGATGAGGGTCGGGTTAGCACATTAACCACCTCTATTTAGATATGGGAGTGTGTTACATTTTATAACATATGAACTAGGAGGAAAAGGGGTTCCATTATTTTTTAGTGCACTTGTTCCATAAATAAGTAGAGTAGATGAGAGGGAAAGGGAGAGAGCACATAGATAGGTTTTGTACATTATAGTAGCCCACAGGATATAGACCTTACTTATTTGTATGCATAACCATTTTCTATCAGAGAAAGAGAGAAATTCATCATCACCTTTAAGTTGGGTCTTCTCCCAAAAGGGTTCCCCAGGATATATCTTGTGTCAATGTGTTTTGTGAGTTTTTATTTTTTTATTCTCTATTTTCAGCATAAATTTTAATTTGCATGCATATGCAATAAATAGTAACCTTCAAATCCATAAATCTAAAGAGGAATAAACCCTGGTAGTGTATATTTTTGGATTTTTATTTATAATTTCATCATATCTATTGTGATGAAGTATCCAGTGGAATATCCATGATAGTTCATGGATAATATTAGTATCAGAGAAAAAAAATTGGGTATATTGTGGAAATTTGTCGGGAATCTAGATCAACTAAGCCAAATTTTAAAAACCCCTAGTGCAGAGGTTTTCACAGCTGGAAGCACAAATTATAAATAAAATTTGTAAATTGAATCTCCTCATGTCGTCCCTCAGTAATAATCTTGGGATATTCAGAGAATATGGCGGTTCTAATGTAGAGGATAAATCAAAGGGAAGATCAAGATATTGGGAAGAAATAGAGAATGAGTCAAAGAAAGGACTCGAAAGAGATAAACTCACTTCAAGTGTCATGAACCATTCACAATATTTGTTCAAAATATAAGTAAGGCATGATATCATGCCATAATAAGGTGATAACAGCACTTTGAAGCTAAATTGTTGGTTACAACAATTAGAATTTTATTTTAGTGTTCATCATGTCGAGGAGGAACAAAAGACTTCATTTGCGCGACTAAAATTAGAGGATCATGCCCTAACCTAGTGGGAAAGCCACATAGAGACCTTGAGGTTTGTGAGAGATCCTCTGGTGACTAGGTTGAAGGACTTTAAAACCATCATAAATTCACAATTTTATCCTATTGGGAATGTATAAGACTAGTGGATCCACTATAACTACTTCAAGTAGAAGCAAGGACATAGTGTATAGGAGAACACCACAAAGTTTGGAAAGATGGCCATAATGTTCGATATCTCCCCAAAGAATCCAAATGTACTCCTCAAGTATTTGGGAGGTCTACACATCCATATGTGGTCTCAAATGATGCCTTTCAAGCCCAAATCAGTGGACGAGGTATGTGTATAAGCACAGTACTTGGAGAACATAGGCCTAAAAAAGGGAAATCAAGTGGATTGAAGCAGCTACACTAGGACACCTTTAAGGAAAGGAAGAAGAAGTGGAAAGGAGGGAAATATGAAACAACATAAGCCACAACATACTCATTCAAAGACCCCAACAACCACTGCAACCAATGTAAATTGATGTTCATATATAGAAGTGTTAGAAGTTGAATTTGTTAGCACTCTATAAATTCTTAAGGTTATGAAAGAAACCCAGAGGTAACCACAGAACCACTTTCAATCTTAGAAGCTAGCCCTTCCAAACTCAAATAGGGATCTCTCTATTAGATTTAGATTTGATATAGTAGGATTTTAGGCTAGTTATTAGGTTCAGAGTTTGGTTTTTTGAAATGTTTGGTTGAAACTTGAAAGAAAAGCCATTGGGAAATGGATTCAAGGTCTTAGGGTGATCAAATACATAAATATTAGAACAGATTGAAACCAGGAAAGGTAGGCAGGTTATTGGATCTTTAAATCTTTGTGGAGTGAAAGAGAGGAAAGTATTCATATTCAATTAAACATGGAGCATTTTAACATGATTTCTATATTTAACTTAAGTTTGAAAACATATAAATTTATTATAAGCCCTGGCAGAGTGTGATTAAACAAGTTCAATCCTTCATCTTCTTTTAAATAATTCAGATAAGAAAACATATGAGAACAGAGATATAACAAGTTTACAAAAGGAAAGATATCACCCATTAGCCTCACACATGAATCCTAGAACAATCTTATGTATTAATGAAATTATCACTTTCAACTCAGTGAAAAGCATTACATCAAATTGTACTTTCTTGATACAAGTCCCGACATTTTTACTTCGATTTGTGAATTACTTATACAAAATTATCAAAAATATCTTGAGTGATAATATCAAGATTTTTACAAAATAACCTAAAATTGATTACAGAAATAGTACATGAAAGTAGGTAACTAAAATTGTTATAGTGATCTCGCATTATCTTTGAGGATTGTTGGTGATGACTCGGCCCGAAGAAGGTTTGCCTTGTTGTTGAAGGTAAAAATCATTTTATCTAAGTGACTCACACAATTTGTCCCATCGGTCTTCACTTGGAGTGGAGAATTTGAATAGCTCACTATAGGTTTCATCCACCTCGGTGTACTTTTGAAATGTAGGCTTAATAATGAACAAGTGCTTTATTTCATGTTTGATAAACAAATAAAAATCCAAAGCTTGCATGAAGGATTTTCCTCTGATGCTTCCTTTGACGGTAGAAAACTTTGACTTGTCCCTTGCTATATTTTGTACTATGAAAACCCCCCCCCACCATTTATGAATAACAATAGCTAAGGTTAGAGATATAAATGGGGACCCCTTTTAAATTTAGGGTCTTAGGATAATAAAACCTAACTCTAAGAAATTGCCTCGAAAAAATCTTGCAAAACAACCCAAGGATGAGATCCTAATTGCAAATGGAAAATCATGCTTTTCCAAGTGATGATCATAAAACACCTTTAAAAAATTGCGATGCACGATCAAACCTCCTGCTGCAATATCCTGATCAAAAGCACCTTGTTATTTCACAAATCGCACTTCGCAAAAAAGCAAGTAATTAAGCTATGCCACTATGACATCCATTAACAATTTGTCAAATACGATATTGTGACAATCGCAATCGCATTTTGCCTTATAAAGAAGGCAATGCTATATTGCATCCTTTTAAAGATTGCGATGTGCAAATAAGAGCGGTAAGCATGTGAAATAATTGTGTTATAATATAACAACAAATGGATTGACAGGTTAATAAATGTTTAGCGGCTCAAGGAGAGGTAATGATTTTCCAATTTATGGGCAGTTAATGTTGAGTATCTCATTTAAACCTTTCTCACGATCCAAAGTCATTTCAGAAAAGCTTTCAGTCTTAATTTCCTAAGACCGTCTGTGCTGATATATCTTGTCCATTTCAGGAAAGCTACAAAATACATTTCATTGAGGAAAGTGATGCAGAAAAAGAAAAAGCAGAGCATTGTTGAATTTGAGTTTACAGATATGGCTCCTATATTCTATGATATAGTCTACAGCACTGACGAAGGAGAAACAGCTTGGGAGGTCATATACAATAGGCTTGAGGACGAGCATCCCAAGATTAATGTCACAAGAGCAACAGTTGACTCAACAACACCTTTGGGACTTCAATTCAAGGATGTTGCATGTTCTTTCCTTCATAGGATTAGAGCGATGGCTAAAATCCTCACATACGCTGATATGATCAGATGGGTGGTTGAAAACCACACCATTGAAGATAGGCAATTCAGGAATTCAAGAATGGAACTCATGGGGTCATTCAGAGCAGAAGACCTAGAGAAAATGTACCATATACCTAACCCTCATGATATATATAATAATACATACGTGGCCAACTTTGTAAAGAAGAACCAAGACCCCTTCAAGCTGGTTCAGGGTTGGAGAGTATTAGAGAACAAATTCAAATTTGACAAATTGGGTTTGTATTCTATAGCCTCTTTGGCAAACCCCTACAACTATGCAGCTGTTATGTTATGTAGACTATGTGGGTTACCCAATAATGCTAAGCTTTCCATAGAATGGATTCCTCTGATTGATGCCTATGTTAATTCCCACATCATGAATTGGGCCACATCCTATCTGATAACCTAGCCACCATCATTACCGAATATATACATAAGAGATCCTCCTCCCTAGAGAACCTTCCTCCATAATATTTTAGTGCCTACATTATGGACGCCATCTATTTATGCACTACATTTTTGACCATTGGTTAGAAATGGACCTTATAGGACCCTTACCCTATCCATCTCATTCATAAGGAAATATGGGAATCCCATTATATACCCCATTTCTATTAAATATGTCATGTTGTTATTTTTATCCTGCATCAAATAATTTTCAATAAGTCCCCCGGGTTTTCCCAAGAAGCCGCTACAGACCTTCTAGTTGTCGGAAAATATTTTATTGAAGAATGGTTCACCTACATTAGGGTTTTTAGTAGCACAGCTGACCCACATGTCATTCCTTTGTATGTTTCTAATAAATTGTTGGCAAGGGAAATCGCCCACTAGACCGTGGGAAAATGCCTAACTAAAGTTCTCAAAGAAAACAAGAAGTTATTATGGCCCTCTTTTCTATCAAGTGTGCTTCTTTTTCTTTAGAAAATTTTAATCATATGATTAAGGAGTCAGTAAGCATGGAAGCCCTCAGGCTTCATACTTTTCTGAAAGGAAATTTGATCTAGACAAGGTAGCATATAACATCCCTACTGCGGTAAAGATCAAGCCATACAACCATGAGGATAACGATTTTGAAGACCTGTTACAGTCAGTTGAGTCTTTGAGCAAGTGTTCAAATGGGCTAAAGCCAACCTAAGTCCTGAAGATTTTGAAAAAATTTGGGAATTCAGAAATGAAAGGCTCAAATTAATCCCAATGTACTTGTTGAAGAACGAAGATAATCATATGCCCAGTGTGATTTTTAATAGTGAAGGACCTAGTTCTTGCATAGAATCTCAGGTGAATACTAAGAAAACTACAGATGTAGGGAAGGCCCAAGACACAGATAATACAGCAAAGTTCAGCAAGAATTCAGCCGAGAAATAGGTTATGAACACCCCACCTAAATAAATCAGTTCAGAGGTCAAAATAAGTAGTTTGGATCATGAGTAGAATCAATTTAATCAAAAACTGCAAGAAACTCCAGAAATGACAGATACCCAAAGAAACAAAGGAGTGGAAAACTCCTCTACATGTTCAGGAGAATACAGAGTCCAATTCTGTGGATGAGCACTCCAAATCCATGGATGAGCAGTCCAAGCCTATGGATGAGTAGGCGACAATATCCCGACAGACTGAGATTATCCCTACTCTGCCCACATCAGAGATCATCTTGAAAGTGACTGAAATCCCTCCACTTGATGTTTTCTACAGCCCGCTCCACAAGGTTGTAGTAAGAAGACAAAGGAAAAGGAAAAGGGTAGAAACACCTGAGCTCCCACCTGGAAATGAGCCAATGGACATAGTTTGGAGGGGCATTCCTTTCAACCCAGCTGAGAACTTGACTAGATTGTCACAATTCGTGGGGGCATGTGTAACAGCCACCATGGACAAAGCTACTGAAGTCTCTACTTTGTTGAGTGAAAAGGAGGAGAGGATTGCACAGCTCGAGCAGCAGCTCAAAACAAAGAAAGCAAGTTTGAATAGGAAAGCAGCTGAGCATCTTTCCCAATTGCAACAAAGCATGGAGGTCCTGAAGATAATCCATGAGGCTGACATATCGGCCAAAAACATGAACTCCAAGAATTGTAGCAATCCATGGAAAGATATAAGGAATTTCCTACTACTGAGGAGCTCGTTAAAGAGGCACTCGAACTGAATCCCCTCAGGATGAAACAACAAGAGGACTTCTACCAAAATATGTCACACATTCCTCCTTATCTGATCACTAGTGACCAGCTAACAGATAAGGTGATCAACCAGAGAAATGATTTTATTAACCTAAACACCAGAATCTCAGACTTCATCGAATGGTAGGAAACAGAAGACGAAAGGAAAGCCAATCTTCCTGAGATTGAGGAGACACACAAAGACATTCTTTTCACAAATTGGGATGCGGGAATCAAGCAAGTTGAGCTAGCAATGGAAAGGGCATCTGGGGTATCAAAGAATATAATCAAGGTGGTGAACCACACTTTATTTGTCATCAACCTGGTAAAGGAAGGTAGTCTAAATGAAATGCCCGATTTAGGTGCTTTGCATAAAAGTTGGTTGGAAAAGGCAGAAACTCAAAGGGAAGCAATTGCAAAATTGACCAAGACCAAATGGGATTCGTATTGGCAATACATTATCAAGCTGCATAGCAAAATCATGACCCTTAACTGCTTACTTCATTCGACTTAGCGGATGTTGCCACCTCTCACCGATGCGATTTTCGCAAGACAGCTGAGGACACATTTTGGGGAACCTCCTCAACACAAACCAATGACATATATATGTGATTTGAAGGACAAGCTGGTAGACAGCAAATCATCATCTTAGCCTCTGCTCATCAATCCACTGTTTATTTTTAGAGTTAGTTAACTACTTAGGAGGAAGGTTGTTTGAAACCTCCTCAAATTTTTGTATCATCTATTTTTGCACTTCAGTTAGAATAGTATTTATACCCTTCTCATGCATTTAGAGAAGGGTCTAGAATTTTATCAAAGCATTTGCAAAGAATGCACTTTTGTAAGTTTGTGAATTCTTTGGTGAAATTATGGAACATGATTGTTTATTTTAACTATCATAATACTTTCCTTTGTCGATGCACTATTGTGTTCTTGCGAGATAATTTGATTTGAAGAAAGGAGTTGATCCATTTCATTAGTCAAATGAGAATAACATCGCACATATGGTACTATTATCTTGTATGATTGGTTCTGTTTTGTTTAATTAGTGACAACACTTTACTTTCATGAATTGTATGTGAGATTTATCTTTTATGTTAGCATTAATTGCACTATTGTATGATGCCTAGCTGAAATTGTTGATTTTCATATATAACTCATCATATATGTGATATATTTTATAAATTTATTTGACTAACTATTTAGTCAAAGAAATTATCTTTATACGTTATCATCTATGTTTATGTGTGATTGATCTTTATTATCACATGTTAAGCAAATATCTTTGTAGATCGCATACCACACAGAAATACTCGGGTTTATATTAGAATAAGTTAGTTAGAGATTTGCATGATAGAATAGGTCATTTAGATTATCATCATTATATTCCAAGCACTCGTGAACCACCCACTGTCATCTTAAAACCCATACTGGGAAACCGGTCCCATTATCCCCAGTCGAAGCCACCACTTTAAATGGAAGAGGAGTTGTCTTAAGGTATGGACCAGGTGATTATCCCCAATGTTGGGGCAACATAATTCTGAGGCCATAACATTTTGGTGCTAGAAGGAGGGCCATTCGACTATGAATGGCATATAAACCTAAAGATCAATTGAAAAACATTCATAAGATTCAAAACCACTCCACAACTTCTACACCTTCTAGATCTCGTTCAGAATCTCCTGATCATAAATATGAAGTTATAGAAATATCCCCCTCATCTCCCGAAGTAGTAAGACAACCACCTTCCCCATATTACACTCCGAAGTCTCCCAAAGTCCATTCTTTGATACAAAGATTGGAACAGAGATCCATTTCTACTGAGAAACTTGAGAGGCTCAAAGTTTCTGAAGAAAGTGTTACTTCCTTATTACAACAAATTGGTGTATTAACTAGATTGCAAAATGAAAGGCTTGGAGTAACCACTTTTGAGTTCCCCATCCCTCCACAACGTAGGAAAGTTACCTCACAAAGATCTATATCGGATACTAGCGAGATCTCACCTCTACCCAATCCACAACTTCTCAACTATACACTTCTCCAATTAGTACTACCACTAGTAGTACTAACCCAGTAGTAAGTTCTTCACCATCTACACCTACTTCTGGACTGACATTCCCATATTCTCAGTATCCAACTCAAGTTATGGCCAATAAACCTGCTCAACCTTGGACAAACCCTAGTGTTTTCTTGGTTGAAAATCTAAATGCACTCCCAACAAACCCGAAAAAATGACTACGGAAGTACAATCCCGATGATGGTCTTCCATCCAAAGAACATCTAAATAACTTTATGTTAGCCATGAATCTTAATGGAGTTGCATGTGAAGATTTTGTAATCATACTATTCCCTTATAGCTTCCAAGGATCTACTGGATCTTGGTATTTTCCCTTCCAGCAGGTTCAATTAGGGAATGGGATACTTTTCAAGAAGTATTTCTTGCAAAATTTGGTGATGACAGAACCATAGCATCCTTGATCAATGATCTTTCTAACTTAAAATCTAACTCAGATGAAAAGATCAAATATTTCAACTCTAGATTTAACAAATTGCTAAATAAAATCCCATCTGCCTCAAACCCTATAGTAGATGTACAAATAGAATGGTACATATTGTCTCTTCCTTCTAATATTGTAATTCTTGTAGACAGGGCCAATAAGGCTACCCTTGTAGAAAACATGAAAGAATCGTTGTCTATATAAAGAAGGATTATAGATTTGGAAAAGAGATCCCAAACAGACGAGAGGAAGTCAAAAAAGTAACATTTTAACATGCGTATATCTCTTTCTTGTCCTCTGATTGAGTTTACACCAAAAACAACACTTGTATCATACCCCTGAGTGAGTTGCCATCAAGGACAACACCTGTACCATAATGCCAACAATCTCCCCCTTTGGACTTGATGGCAACAACCACACCAAGTCACTCTTCCCCTTTGACATCAAGGGCAAAGGGCAGACCAAGATGTTCTCTTCTTCGGTATACCTTCTTCTGTCCATACTCCCCCTGAGTACCTGCTGAAATCTCTGATTGAGCTCCCCCTTTATACATGCCAAGATGTACCATTCCATCCATGCTCCCCCTGAGCACATGCAAGGTCTTTATAACAAAGGCCAGCAATCTATTCAAGACCACGATAGTCATCAACAACTATCATACACTATACATGATCTATACCAAAAGCATCAACATCCTGTAACCTCCAACACCATTATTTTGACCAACCAGCAAACAAATATCATTTAACCATATAAGAATCATTACCAAGGACTTATCATCAAAATGCCAATAATTCATTATTTAAGTATATGCTCCCCCTGAGTCTGTGCCAACCATCATGTACCATGACTGAACCATTTCCTGAGACTGTTCTGCTGCCCTTTTCTTCCATATACGTGACTTGGCGGCCTCTATCTGGCGTATATACGCTACTTGTCTTCATTATACCAGCGTATGCAAGATGGAATACTGAAGGTCTTCACTTTCAGTTTCTCCTGTGTCTGTTATGTCAGCTAACCGAGTTATGTCACGCCTTTCAGTCTCTAATTTTGTCTTCTTCAATTCCTGGAATTGTGATGATGTATATTCTTCTTGCTTTGGATTTTGAATTTTGTTCCTGCATTCCCTTGATTTATGTCCAAACTTGTTACATGCATAACATCTTACATGTTTCATATTCCTTTTGTAGCAATTAATTGCTTTGTGGCCATACATATTGCAAGCAAAACAATATCCTCTGAAATATCTGGAATGTGATGATTTTGTGTGATGGTCTTGAACCATTCTACTTCTGCATCTGGCTGCAACATGTCCAAGATTATGACATACATAACATTCAACATTATTCAATGGAGGAAATAATCGTCTATCACTTCCATAGTTAGGAGTAAAGGCTTTTCTTTGAGGAATTTATTTCCTTGGTTGTTCCTTGTTGAGCATTTCAGATTTCTCATTAGAGTTCCTTACCTCACCTTGTGAGCTAGATTCACCTTCAACATATTCATAAAAGCCAAGACCAGTTTTGATAGTAGGGGATCTTTGACTACCAAGAATGTCATCCAAAATCTTAGTACCATCTTGAAATCGTAACAATTTATCATTTTCTTCTAATTTACTTTCTAAGATATTTACCTCAACCTGATGTTGTTCTTCCTTTTCCAGATACTGCTTCCTTATGTTTTCTTCAGCTTTTCTTCCTTCTTCCACTTGTCGCCTTAATTCGATCACTTCATGTTCTTGTTCTTCAAGAGCTTCTCTATTCTGCTTCTTTGATTTTTCAAGATCTTCTTTTAGAGAGAGGATCTTCGATTCAAGTCTCTGAATTGTTATGCTCTGATATTTTACTACATCCTCCACTTGCTCCCTTACTCTGGTTACTGACTCCAATTGTTCGTTTAATCTGGTAACTTCTTCTAATTCTACATCCTTCTTTTCATATGCCATGAGACTTCTAATGTCTTCACTACTATTGAATGAGTCATTACTTTTAACATGGGTATAATAGCTTCTATTACCTTCTTCAGGCATCATTCCTTTGTTATGAGGGCATTTAGCAGTGCAGTGACCAACTCTACCACATGAAAAGCATTTGAAAGGTAGCTTACCTTCGAACCTTCCAAATCCTCGTTCAAGATTCTTGACAAAATTTACTTATTCTTCTTCTTCTTAAATGTATCCTGATCCATTTGTTGATACTTCGAAAGCAGCTTCTCTCATATCTGATGGTCCTTCTATTCTCATCTCAAAAGCAGTTAAGATTTCGTGAAGCTATGACATAGTGATTTTCTGCAGATCCTCCTTTTCTTCTATGGCAGAAACTTTGGAATCAAATTTAGCAAATAGGGATCTTAAAACCTTTTCAACTAAGACCACTTCCTTAAATTGTTCACCCAGATTCCTCATACAATTGACAATTTCATCTATACGCAGAAAGTAATTAGCTATGCTTTCATTACTATGCATTTTAAGATTTTCATACCGTATTCTGAGAGTT
>APFE030700749.1:278595-309382 GCA_000404065.3 Pinus taeda | reverse complement strand
TGAGTATTAACAGATCATATACTTTTTCATTTTCATACTCATATACATATACGCTACTTCAGTTAAGGATACCCGCGTATATATGCAACTGTGTTTAAAGCAACTAGCGTATATCCAATAAAATTATGATTTAGTTAGTTGATCTTCAATGAGTGGCTCATAACATTATTAACCATATTAACAATAAACAGGTGCAGTAAAACAGAATAGATCATCACACATGAACACCATGATATAAGGTGGAAACCCAATGTGGGTGAAAACCACCTGCTGCAATTTGTTTCTATCTTATTTTAATAAGAAACTTCTTTTACAATGTACTGGTGCAATCCTTTACTAGCACGCAAGCTGCAACCTGCAAAGGGCTACAACCCTCTCTCGTTCTCCAGCTTCTCCTGGAAGGGAGCTACAACCCCCTTAGCTCTTGTACTAGTTGAAGTACTAGTACGTAGGTGCTCGCCTATAGAAGGCTACAACCTTCGCTTCCAAGGACCACGTTTCATTCATTTTCAAACTGGATCCATAAATACAAAACAATCATCACTGCAATACAATCATCAATTATACCTGCATCATTAATCGTTGAATCACCCAATACTGAATCACTGAAACCCTGTCAACAACCACAGTTATCAAAACACATACCAAAGCCCAGAACTCTGCCACAACCACTAGAATCAACAACAGCTAGAAACATCAAATCTCATAATTCATACGCTACTTGACTGTGTCAAACATGCGTGTATACGCGCCTTTACCAAAGTGAACCCACGTACAGATCTATAGATAATTACTTAAACCTTCGTTTTCATGAACTTGATTCAGATCGATCCAAGCATCACAAACCCATAACAATCATGCTCGAACTTCACCCTTCAACAGACATTCATTACTTCCACACCTCTCCCTTGGCCTAATGATCTTCCCCTTATATAGGTTTAGGCCTCTTTCATTACCATGGACCAAAGCCACGTCGAACCAATACCTTGGACCCAATACTTGGGGTCGTCACTTCGGACCAAATATCATGGACCAAATACCACGGACCAAAACCATGGTTTCCAACATGTACGTGCCTTTACTTCTGTGAACCCACGTGTGTACGTGTACGCACCTTTTGTTCCGCTAACCCGAGTGTATACACGCTTCCATCAAGGTTAACATGCGTATATCTATTTCTTGTCCTCTGATTGAGTTTCCACCAAAAACAACACTTGTATCATACCCCTGAGTGGGTTGCCATCAAGGACAACTCCTATACCATAATGCCAACACTCCATTTCTTATCACTTACGAAATTTTCAACAGGAATATCCATAACTACCTTGTTGGTTCAGGAGCCTCTTCAAATATTATGCCAAGAGTTGTGTGCACCAAATTGAATATTACACCTCGAAAATATGTAGTACACATAGTTCAATTAGATAGGACAAAAGTAGAAGTACTTGGAGAAATAGCATCAGTTTCAAGTAGGCTTTCTTCTAATCCAAAAGTTTCCAAAATAATTGATATTTTAGTGGCTAATATTCCTAAATTTTATGGTTTAACCTTAAGTAGGGATTAGTCTGAAAAGTTTCATGGTTACTTCGTAATTGATTGGTCTCACATGTGGTTGCCACATAATAGTAAACCAAACCAAATTAGGGTAGACCAAGAAAATTTCATGAAATATAGAGTCGTTGACCTTGAGGGAAGCAATGAACCTGCTGCCTTCAATAATAACATCATTGGAAATTACTCGGCTCAAAAATTTGTGGGATCCTTTAATGCTTAGAGGTCTCCATTTCCAGATAATGCCATAGTGTCTCAAATATAAAAAATTTCACAAACAGATGCTTCCAAGTGTGTAAATTTAGTAGATAAAATTTCAAATAATTCTTTGTTCTAGACTCTCTATTTTGACGATTCCAAATCTGAAGATGGTGTAGGTGCAGGATGCATTTTGATCAATCCACAAGGAGAATAAACCATGTTAGCCTGCAGACTTGAATTTCAGTGCACCAATAATATTGTTGAATATGAAGCATTGATCCAAGGACTGTATAAATCCATTGGCCTTAATGTCAAATATCTGCGAGTCTATGGTGATTCTAAAATAATTGTGAAGCGGGTAAGAAATAAAATTCATTGTGTCTCTGGGCACCTTAAACATTATCAATCATTAGCCCAAAATCTGACTTCTCATTTCTCTGCTTCTAATATTTCTTCAATTCCTAGACTGCAAAACGCAAGTGCTGACTTACTTGCTAATGTGCTCCAAGCTTATACCCTCGGAAGATTTCAGTCCAGGCAGATTTTCAATAGAGTTAATATTTAGGCCATCTATTCCCGATAATGTAACAAATTGGAGAGTATTCAATAGCGATGCGGATATATTTAATTTCCTTACATCAAAAGGGTCCGATGAAGAAAAAATCATAGATGAACAAGAGCATGATCTGTAAATTAAAAATGATCAAAATCAAAACCCAATCCCGAAGTTTGTAGTTAAGATGGAAGATCTCTATGATCTAAAGGATAGATTCAAGAAAATTACTAACTCCAAAACTCGAAGTTCTACTTTGAGATTTGATGTAGTAAACTTTGGGTCAAACGAAAAACCTTAGAATGTCAACCTAGGTCTTAGAAATATCATTCATTAGGTTGTTTTTTTTTAGACAGAAACGGATAAGTTTTATTAAAGGGCGCCAACGCATTGGCAAAAAGCGGTTACAAAATTGTTCTGGCAGAATGCGAAGAATTGAACTTTCCTCGTGAGATAGAAAACATTTAGGCAGAGAATGAAAGACCCCACTGAAGGATGCAAACTCCATGCTGTCATTCTCGGATGGAGCGGAGGAGAGGCCATCGAAAGGCATTGCTGAGACTGTCGACGAATCCAAAGTTGAACGCTGGAGGATGATTGGTGCCTGGGACGTATGGCCCATCCGGAACAGGGAGCAGAAACTTCAATAAACTATCCAGAACGATACTGTATGAGCCCATGAGACAATATCCTATGGGTGCTTCTATGGAAAGAAAACAGGATGATCTGCTTCTGTCGGAGTGCAAAAGAAGATCGCACAGCCTTCCTACATTCGGAAGCGAACAGCAAAGGGCAAACTCAGGGCGGGAAGCTTAGAGAAAAAGAACCGACTGCAATATTAGGGATTGAGACCGGATTTTTCAGTTGGTCTTTAACAAAAATGCGGCACAGGCAGAAGGGATCAGAGGAGCACCCAGAAGAAAAGGATCCGGCGGCCACACGACTTAGGGAATATTACATAAGGAGTTGACTGAGTTAACAGACAGCGATCTTTTACTCCACAGAGCGCCTTGATTGGCTTCCATATCTACCTGGGAATTTAAATTCCTGGGGATGTGATAGAAAGAGATCTTGTGGAATTTAGGCAGAATGAGTTTGATTTTCGTGAGGATGGTTGAAAGATGAAGTTGGGACGGATTCTTATTGGAATTCAACGCCTGGATAATGATCCTGGAATCCCCGAAGACTGAAATGGATAGAAAGTTTCCTTTGATCGCTTGAGAGACACCCTGCCACAGAGCAAGAGCCTCTGCTCTGTTGTTAGATTCCTTGCCCAGACCCCAAGCAAACCGGAACACATCAGAGCCGTCCGGACTCAAGAGAACCCCACCTCCTCCTACAATACCAGGGTTGCCTTTAGAGGCCCCATCAAAGAAAAGAGAATGTTCATTCAGAGCCGACCTCCAGATAATGAACTCTTGCTCCTCCAGCCTTATTTCCCAGTTGGAGGGGAGGCTAGAGGAGAGGATGTCACAGCCTTTTTTATTAGGGACTAGTCCATTCAACCAGAGATCCTCCTCTCTGTTCAGAGCTTTCCCAGGCTTTTTGGAAGAGTTGGCTTCAAGTGTTTCTCCCAATAGAGCTTTGACTTTGGTGATTACTCTGGCCGAGTTGCAGCTTTCGTTTCTGAATAGTCTATTGTTCCTTTCCAGCCACAGCTTCCAGCAAACGATCTTGGGGATCCACATCCAGCAATTTTTGAGGAGATGATTTTTGGAAAGACCAAACGGAGATAATTTGCTCCAGGATTGGAATAGATTTGGGATGTTCCTAGGGAGCTCGAACTTATCAAGATTTAACATAAGGACCCCCTTCCAGACTTATATTGCAAAGGGGCAGGATAAGAACAAATGATCAGAAGTTTCTTCCTCTTACTTGCAAAGATTGCACCAGGAAGGTCCTTCCATTCCTCGCTTGCGGAGATTATCATGAGTGAGAATACTTTTGTGGGCTAACGTCCAGCAGAAGAAGTCAATTTGGGGCAGAGAGGGGGAATCCCAAATACATTTCCATTGAGCAGGATTTGGAGGAACATTCCGAATGGCCATAATACTTTTGTAGCCTTCAGAAGCAGAATACGAACCTGTGACACATCCCCACCCTTGTTTTTCCTTTGCTGAAGCTTTTAAGGGGGCTTTCCCTTGAAGATTGTCCAACAGAACCGAGGCTTCCCCATCCAGCCTCTGAGGGACTTCCCCCAGTTGCAAGCTATCCCAAAGGCCATCCTCCGTCCAAGAGGAGATGTCCCAGAGGGTGTTCAGATTGCGAGCTTGGAGCCATTCTTTAATGTTGGAGAGTTCTTCCATCTGCCTCAACGGTTGATCACCCAGAATAGGATCATCCCAAATTCTTATTTTTTTCCCATTACCTGGGATCCAATACAGCTTATGACTAAAATGTTCCAAGGCTTTGATGCAAATTTTAAAAATAGGAGACCCTTTGGAAGTTCGAGGAGGTTGGTCCAAGCATCTAGGGCACTTCCCATGGAAATATTTTCTCCACAGGACTTTCTTGCTCCAACTTAATTTTCCAGAGACAATGTCCCAAAGCAACTTGGTTCCCAAAGCCAGATTTTGAGCGGCCAGATCGCGGACTTGAAGTCCTCCTTCCATAAATGGCTTTTTAATAGTATCCCATTTTACAAGATGCAGCCTTCTTTCGTTATTTTTCCCCCCTTCCCACAGAAAGCACCTTAGAAGAACTCCCATTTTGTTGATGAAGGTTTTAGGAGCCAGGAGGATGGAGTGTTGATATAACGGAAGACTTGAGATGACAGCTTTCATTAGAATGATCTTCCCCGCATTATTCAGCCATGAAGCTCCCCAGGCATGAATTCTGCTTTTAATCTTGTCAAGCAGGGGCATCCAATGGGCAACTTTAGGATTGGTTCTAAAGATAGGGATCCCCATGTATTTAAAGGAGTCCCATGCCCAGGACCCTTCCATATCGAGAATCCTTGCAATATCTGATACTTCCTTAACCGAGCAGTTCCAGCTATAGATTGTGCTTTTTAGAAAGTTGATCTTGCTGCCTGATACTTCTTTGTAGATGTCCAGCTCCTTCTTGAATGATTTAGCAGAGATTATGCTTGCCCCACCCAGCAGTAACGTATCGTCAGCAAATTGGGCATGATTTATGTCTTTGACCTGGTGAATCATGCGGAGGCCAGGAAGAATTTGAGTCTGTTGATTATTATCCAGTTGAAAGCTGAGAACTGAGGCTTGAATCGCATAAAGAAGTGGGGACAAAGGACAACCTTGTCTAAGGCCCCTAGAGGCTTGGAAAAAGTCTGAAGGACACCCATTTACCAATGGCGCAATCTAAGGAGAGGCAATGCAGGCTTTTATCCAGTTAATTATGGTCGAAGAGAAGCCCATTTTCTTCATAACCATAAACAGGAATTCATGCTTTACCCTGTCAAAAGCATTTTCCAAGTCAAGATTAATCACCATTCCTTTCTCCTTTCGGCGGTAGCTTGAATGAACAGCTTCTTGCACCAGCACTATGTTGTCCACAATCTTGCTCCCTTTGATGAATCCTCCTTGATTTTCAGGGATAATGGCCGGCAAGATTTTCTTGAGGCGATTGGCTATGATTTTGGTGATAAGCTTGTAACTAGTATTACACAACGAAATTGGTCTGAATCTGCTGGAATCAGCCGCTCCTTTCTCTTTTGGAATCAAGGCCAGAAACTTTGAATTGATGCCGCCCCCGATCTTTTTACAAGATTGAGATTTCTTAACCATTCGCAGAAGGTCATTTTTTATTATGGCCCAACAAGAAATATACAATCTGACAGGAAACCCATCCGGACCAGGAGCTTTGTCCAGTTCCATACTGTCCAATGCATTTTTAAGCTCATTCATGCTGATTGGAGCAGTCAGCATAGAATTGATAGGGTCTTGAACACATTGGGGAATTAAATTCATCGGATAATCCTGGGGATCCATTGGTGGATCATCGGGGGCAGAGTAAAGATATTTGAAGTGAGAGTGGGTTGCCCGCTTGATTTCTTTGAATTCCTTAACCACTACATTTTGATGATGAATTTCTTTAACAAATTTGAATTGCTTGCGAGCTTTAGCTTGTTTGTGGAAAAAGCTAGTATTTTTGTCCCCAGCTTGTAACCAAAGGGCTCTGGATTTCTGCCTCCAGAGTTCTTCTTCTTCCCGATTTGCTTTGTGGAAATCTTTCTGCAATTCAATCTCTCTGTAGAAGATCTTGGGTGATGATAGAATTTTCCATAGATAATTGATGGGCAGCAAGACTTTCCAGGGCCACCTTCCTTTTGAAGGAGGGAGATTTCAGTGTTCTAGCCCACTCCTTAAGCCTTCTTTTGAGTCCCCTCATTTTTTCTTCCCACACATAGAAAGGGGAACCTTGCACAGATCTATTCCAGGCATCTGATACCATCTCTTGAAACCCCTCATGTTGAAGCCATAACGTATTGAATCTGAAGGGGATAGGGCCAAGGTTTTCATCTGAGAAAATCTCAAGGATAATGGGTTTGTGATCAGAGGTGTTGTTTGGAAGAATTTTGGACGAGGCCATTAGCCCGCAGGTTAGGAAAGAATATTGGACCAAAAATCTGTCTAACCGGGCTACAATATGGTTTGGACCCACCCTTTTGTTAGACTAGGTAAACTTCCCAGACGTGGGCTTGATATCCTCCAGCTCCCATCCCAAAATGAGGTCTTCGACCCATTCTCTGGCTGGGTCCCTGACCGGGGAGCCTCCCTTTTTCTCATTTACAGTAAGAGTGACATTCATATCTCCAGCTATGATAATGTTTTCTGGATTATTCAGCGAAAGATAGGACAACATCGAGTCTCAGCAGAGTTTTTTCTCAGAAGGAAGAACAGGAGCATATATATTGAACATACTTACTTGGTGGCTTGAATCTTTATGAAGGAGCTTCGTGAGGAGCCAATGGGCTGAGCTGTGTTTTTGAATTAGGCCATAGATAGAGCTATCCCAGAAGGTAGCGATTCCACCGGAGGCGCCTCTTGCACTGACAGCACATCCTATACCTTTACGCCAGAAGGATTTGTTGGCATGGAGGAGGGGAGATTCCTCCAACTTTGTCTCCTGGATGAGGAGGATTTCAAGCAAATACATTCTTACTATATCTTTCAGGGCATCTTCTTTTAGCTTGCTGCCTAATCCTCTGCAATTCCAGGAGACGTACTTCATTATTTATTGACCTGGGAGGATGTGGCTCCTTTTGGAGCCGAGCCTTGCTTGCGCCCTGACCTAGTATTCATCATTCCTTTGAGAGTTTTTTGGGAGCCTTGGAGAACATCCCGATAGGTTTTCTCCTCTCTCAGTTTCTTCTTGGATTTCCGACCCCTGGCTGATTTGATAGGGGTGGCTTGTGAGCTGTCTGATTCGTAGGTTCTTCCTTCTGAATCTTCTTCAGATTCGGAGGCCAGACTTATATGATCTTCTTTATCTTTATTTCCTACATTGCCTCCTGAGGCTGGAGGGGTGATTATTTCAGTGTCAGTTTCTTCTACTTCCTTCATCCTGTCTTCAGTTTCTTCCTGAGCCCCGATGGGTTCAGCATTCCCACCTGAGGAGGTTCCAGCTTTTGGGTCTTCATTGGTCTTTGGATTGGCCTAAGTCTTTCCCACTGATCCAGAATTTTTCTTCTCTGTTTGTCTTGGGATAGCCTTGCCTCTTTTGATTTCTTTCCATCCTTCCTCGTCCTCCTTGGCCCCGGCTTGGGATTTGGGGCAGTTCCGTTGGAAGTGTCCGTGTTCATGATACGTTCTGGATTTGAAAGGCAATTGCTCATAGTCCAGCTTTTGATAGTGATGCCATTCTCCCACTGTGATTTTAATCGCTTCTGGAAGGCCAGCCTCTAAGTCAACTTCTACACAGATTCATGCGCAGGTGTATTGGCCTTTATTGTTTGCTTTGTCGATGAATCTGCCCAGACCGTTCCCAATCCTTTGCAATGATTGATAGCTCCAGCAATGGATCGGAAGGTTGGGGAGCCGGACCCAGACTGGAACTTCCTTAGTGACATCTCCTGATGGATCGAAGTCCGGGGTCCATTTATTTAGATACAGTCCCTGATTTCCCATGAAATATGGACCATTTCTGAAAACCAGATCTCGGTCTTCTTTGGTGGTGAACTCGAAAATGAAGAAACCTCTACCAACCGCATAACATATCACGCTATTCTTTAGCTGAGGCCTCCAGTTGCGTTGAATCCAATCATCCGTTGTTTTTGTAGATGGCCAACGCCCCATAAATTGCCCGACCAGACCCCTGTCAGCAAGGGCGAGGGCAATTTTGATCGGTTGATCTTCTTGCAGGGCAATCTCAGGCACTTCCTCAAGTTTTCTAATGAATTTTGGTACCTCAGGGGCAAGGCGTTTCTTCCCTTTCTGAGATAACAATCGACGGAAAGCTTCTTCAGACGATATCGGAGGGGTGGGAGAGGATTTCCCACCCCCGGGATCACCCATGGCTTCAACAATGGAACGAGGCGAACTCAGAACATTCCAACAGTGCCCCTGCAAAACCAAGAAATCAGATCTCAAGATCAAAACTCAATGCAGAAGGTTATATTCACCCAGCCGGGGAGCACGACGCAGCGGTGAAGAGAACTGAACAGGGAAAGCCCGCTCAGACGCCCAGAGGGCCGAGGCCGCCGACACTCTCGCTGTTAACCTAGCAGAGCATTCGCAGCAGCCGTCCTTCATCATTCATTAGGTTTTTAAAAACATACAAAGGTGTCTTTTCCTGGGATTACCCAAATCTCAAAACATATGATACCTCTATGATTCAACATAACATACCTATGACTTCGAACAAAACTCCAGTTCAACAGAAACTTCGCAAAATTCACCCAAACCTTGAGATTTAAATCAAATCCGAATTGAACAAGCTTCTGAAAGCCAAAATAATATTACCTGATAGACACTCTAAGTGGGTATAAAATATGGTTCATGTAAGGAAAAAGAACGGTGATATTAGGATTTGTATTGATTTTAGGAACCCGAATAAAGCTTGTCAAAAAGATAACTTTCGTTGGCCTACGATGGAACACATATTGCAATCAGTTGCACGTTCCGAATTAATGTCTTTTCTAGATGGATTCTCAGGATATAATCAAATTCTTGTGCATCCAAATGATAGATTAAAAACAACATTCAGGACCAAGTGGGGAACATATGCCTACCAGAAGATGCCTTTCGGACTCATTAACGCCGGTGCTATATTTCAACGTGCTATGGATATTGCTTTCAAAGGTCTGATTAATAAACCAGTTTTTATTTACTTAGATTACATCACAATCTATTCTAAGGATAGGAATTATCATTTAAGTGACCTGAAGCACATTTATGAAAGATGCAAGAAATACGGCATTTCCCTAAATCCAAAAAAATCTTATTTTTCTTTACCAGAAGGCAAACTCCTTGGGTTTATAGTGTCCAAAAAAGGGATTTACATTGATCCCTATAGAGTCCAAGAGATTGAAAAGGTTCCTCTCCCACATAACAAAAATACTATGCAATCGTTCCTAGGCCAAATTAATTTTGTAAAAAGATTTGTTCTAGATTTTTCATAGATTGTCTTACCTCTTCAAACAATGATATGAAAAAAATGCAGTTTCCAAATGGGGCAAAAATAAAAGGGAGTCATTTGACTTGATTAAAAAAACCATTAATAATTCTCCTTCGCTAACAAATCCCGACTTTCTCAAACCTTTTGTATTATATACTTTTTCATCTGATACATCATATGTAACAGTTTTAACATAGTTGAACGATGAAAACATCGAGGCACCCACCTCTTTTTTCAGTTCTAACTTGCAAGGTGTCGAGTTAAATTGTTCAGCTATTGAGAAACAAGCATTTATTGTTTTTAAAACCTTGAAACATTTCAGACCTTTTCTTCTCAAAGCCCATACAAAGATAGTAGTACCCTACCCTGCAGTAAGACAATTATTAATCCAAAGAGAAGTAGGGGAGAAAAGAGCCAATTGGGTTACTGCGCTTCAAGAATATGATGTAGAAATCCAGCGAGCTAAAATTATTATGGGCCAAGGTTTTTGCAGAATGTTAACAGGAGCTTCCCAATTATCAGCAGAAGAAGATCAAGGTAATAAAGTGCAAATATCAGAGGTAATCCTCAATGATATACAATCACAATATGTTGATTTGAAATTTTATTTGAAGAACGGATATGACCCTATGCATCTTAATTATAAAACAAAGTGTTCCTTAAGGTTGAAATCAAATCAGTATGAATTAGTCAATGATGTATTGTTTAGAAAAAATTATGATTCAGTATTGATAAGATGCTTGGAGAAACCTGAAGCTAAAAAGATCATGCAGGAATTACATGATGGACCAGCTGGAGGACATTTTGGAAGAAATACCACAGCTCACAAAATCCTGCATGTAGGATATTATTGGCCAACAATATTTAAGGATGCACATGAATATGCAAGAAAGTGTAAAGCTTGTCAAACCACAGTCGGAAGAGAAAGGAAGCCATCATTTCCTTTGCAACTAGTAAACATCTAACATTTCATTCAAATAATGGCGATTAGACATAATTGGTGAGATTGTTCCTAACTCTTCCAAAGAGCATAGGTTCATTCTTACAGCTACTGATTATTTTGCAAAATGGGTAGAAGTTATCCCCCTAAAGATAGCTAATACAGAAATCATTGTGTACTTCATTGATCAGTACATAGTTACCAAGTTTGGCTTACCCTCAGCTTTAATGTTTGACAATGCATCTTACTTTTCTAGAAACGCAATGGTAGTATTTGCTCTAAAGAGAGGTTTTAAATTAAAATATTCAGAAAACTATTATCCACAAGGTAATGTATTAGCAAAATCAATGAACAAAAACCTCATCGGAATTATCCAAAGGACTATTGACCAAAATTATAAGAATTGGCACAAAGCATTGACATTTGCTCTATGGGCAGACGGAATTACACAAAAGGCCTTTATTGGTTCTTCTACTTTTGCTTTAATTTATGCAATAGAAGATGTTCTTCCCACAAACATAGAAATCACATATCTTGCCCTAGTGCAATTCATCGATGAAAATCGTTCTTCTTCTCTCCAAGCTAGACAGTTTCAGATTCTTAAGCTTGAAGAAGAATGAGAAAAGGCCAAAGCAACCCACTTCCATCATCAACAATTAGTCAAAGCCTCTTTTCATACAACCTTTGCCAGTCAAAAAACTTTTGAAGTAGGTGATTTTGTTTTGAAATGGGACAAAGAACACAAGGAAAAAGGTAAACATACCAAATTCCAAAGACTATGGCTTGGCCCTTTTCAAATCATTGAGAAATTTGGACCATCAACGTTTCTTCTACAAGACTTGTCTGGTAAGAAGGATTCTTTGCCCGTTAATGGGAAAATGTTGAAAATTTTACTTTTCTTAGAAGATAGCCTCTTCCAAATTTGTATCACATCGCCTTTAAGATTCTTAGTAAAATAAAGGTTAAGTAGTATTTACTTTTGGCTTGTCAAAATAAAATATTAGATAATATTTTTTATTTTTCCCTTCTATAAGTAAGTAAAGGTTAAAAGGAATAATTAGGACATTTGAGTACCAAATTAAACCTGATTTCTTGGAAAAACTTGATCTTACTAAAAAAAAAATATTCTATGAACAAACCCTTATCTTTTTAGAGTATGAATGTTTTGTTATCAGTCAAGAAAAGAATCTTTAACCTAGTAAGGATTTTCTGCATGTGAGTATCTTAAAACTCTATCATTATCATCCAAAACTCTTAAACTAGCCAATGATTCACCCCATCTGATAAAATTTTCCTTTTTCAGAGTGTAATTCTAAAATATGCAAAATATAGAAGATAAAAAGTCTCATTACGAGCTTGTTTACCATGGTCATAGGGAAATAATTAAACTGATATTACCAATACTGCATATCAAAACAGGGTAATAGCCAATGATCTCATCGATCATTAGACAAGGGGTCTCATCAAGAGATAGCTTGTTCAATTTAGTTACAACCAGTGAATAGCATTGTCATTATTAGGTTACCAAGCCTATATGATGTCTTTTAAGAAATCTAAAAGAAAAAATTATATTAAAAAATAAAAAGGGACAAGATCCAAGTGAGATTAAAAGCAAGTGAATATCATTTTGAAATTTGAAAATTGCTTCATATGGGACAATGAATCATTGTTGGTTAAAATATAACCCTATCGAGACTATGAACACCTATTGGAAGCAGAGGCTCTATCTATGATAAATGAGTAAACACCAAAAACTAATCTGTAGAAAACACCTGCTATATCACTTTAAATCTTATTATTGACTGATGTAAACATTTGTATTTTTATCATTACAAGAGTAAAGTAGTTGAATAAATAAATTGAGTAAGTGATTACGATTCTAGAGAAATGATGTTTACTTTATAACTCATGTAATTATTATTCCTATAACTCTAATTACTTTGAAAGTTTTAGAAAATTCAGAAAACTACTCAAAGATAATTGGTTCTCCCAAGTGAATCGTCAATTTTTGTACTATGAAACAACACCCCCATTTATGAATAACCATAGCTAAGGTTAGATATATAAATGGGGACCCTTTTTAAATTTGTATTCTTAGGATAATAAAACCTATCTCTAAGAAATTGCCTCGAAAAAATCTTTCAAAACAACCCAAGGATGTGATCCTCATCGAATCGTAAATCGCACTTTTCCATGTGATGATCATAAAACACCTTTAAAAAATTGTGATGTGCGATCAAACCTCCCACTGCGATATCTCGATCAAAAGCACCTTGTTATTTCACAAATCACACTTCGCAAAAAATCGCAAGTAATTAAGCTATGCCACTATGACATCCATTAACGATTTTCGAAATGCGATATTGTGATAATCGTAATCGCATTTCACCTTATAGAGCAGGCAACGCTATATTGCATCCTTCTAAAGATTGTGATGTGCGAATAAGAGTGGTAACCGTGTGAAATAATTGTGTTTTAATATAAAAACAAATGTATTGACATGCTAATAAATGTTTAGCAGCCCGAGAAGAGGTAATGATTTTCCAAGTTATGGGTAGTTAACGTTGAGTATCTCATTTAAACCTTTCTTACGATCCAAATTCATTTCAGAAAAGCTTTCAGTCTTAATTACTCGACACCATCTGCACTGATATATCTTGTTCATTTCAGGCAAGCTACAAAAGACATGTCATTGAGGAAGGTGATTCAGAAATAGAAAAATCATAGCATTGTTGAATCTGAGTTTACAGAGATGGCCCCTATATTTTCTTATATAGTCTACAGCGCTAACGAAGGAGTAACAGCTTGGGAGGTCATATACAATAGGCTTGAGGATGATCATCCCAATAATATTTTCACAAGAGTAAAATCTAACTCAACAAGACCTTTGGGACTTAAATTCAAGGATGATGCTTGTTCTTTCCTTCATAAGGTTGGAGCAGGGGCTAAAATCCTCCCATACACTGATATGATCAAGTGGGTGGTCAAAAACATCACCATTGAAGATAGGAAATTCAAGAATGGAACTCATGGGGTCATTCAGAGCAGAGGACTTGAAGAAAATGTACCATATACCTAACCCTCGGGATATTTATGACAAGAAATGTGGCCAACTTCGTAAAGAAGAACCAAGACCCCTTCAAGTTGATTCGGGGCTGGAGAGTATTGGAGAAAAAATTCAAATTTGACAAATTGGGTATGTATGGTATAGCCTTTTTGGAAAACCCCTACAACTATGTAGCTGCTATGTTGTGTAGACTATATAGGTTACCCAATAATGCTAAGTTTTCCATAGAATAGATTCCTCTGATTTATGCCTGCGTTAATTCCCACATCATGAATTGGGCCACCATCCTATCTGATAACCTAGCCACCATAATTACCAAATATAGACAGAAGAGATCCTCCTCTCTAGAGAACCTTCCTCCGTTCTATTTTTGTGCCTACATTATGGACGCCATCTGATTCTGCACTACATTTCCGACCATGGGTTGGAAATGGACCTTACAAGACCCCTACCCTATCCATCTCAGTCATAAGAAAATATGGGAATCCCATTATATACCCCATTTCTATCAAATATGTCATGCTATTATTTTTCCCCTACATCAAATAATTTTCAATAAGAAAGCCCCTAGGTTTTCCCTAGAAGCCGCTACAAACCTTGTATCTGTCAGAAAATATTTTATTGAAGAATGGTTCACCTATATTAGGGTTTTTGGTAGCACATCTGACCCACATGTCCTTCCTTTGTATGATAAATTGTTCACAAGGGAAATCGCCCAACAAACTGTGGGAAAAGGCCTAACTAAAGTTATCAAAGAAAACAGGAAGTTATTATGGCCCTTTTTTCCTGTCAAGTGCGGTTCTTTTTCTTTAGCAAATTTTAATCATGCAATTAAGGATTAAGTAAGCATGGAAGCCCTCAGGCTTCATACTTTACCAAAAATGCAATTTTATCCATACAAGGTAGCGTATAACATCACTATTGCGGTAAATCTCAAGCCATACAACCATGAGGATAATGATTTTTAAGACCTGTTACAGTCGGTTGAATCCTTCAAGCAAGCATTTGAATGGGCTAAAGCCAACCTAAGTCCTGAATATTTTGAAAAATTTCAGGAATTTAGAAATGAAAGGCTTGAAGTAATCCCAATGCACTTATTGAAGATCGAAGATAATCCTACGCCCAGTGTGATTGTTAACAATGAAGGACCTATTTCTTGCATAGAATCTCAGGTGAATACTAAGAAAACACCAGATATAGGGAAGGCCCAAGACACAAATAATATAGAAGATTCCAGTAGGAAGTCAACTGAGAAACAGGTTATGAAGACCCACCTAAAGATATCAGTTCAGAGGTCAAAAGCAACAATTTGGAGTAGGAGTGGGATCGGTTTAATCAAAAACTGCAAGACACTCCCAAAATGACAGATACCCAAAGAAACAAAGGAGCGTCAAAATCCTTTGCATATTTAGGAGAATACAGAGTCCAAGTCTATGGATGAGCACTCCAAATCCATGAATGAGTAGTCCAAGCCTATGGATGAGTAGGCGACAATATCCCGGTAGACTGAGATTATCCCTACTCTGCCCACATCAGAGATCTTCTTGAAAGTGGCTGAAATCCCTCCACTTAATGTTTTCTACAGCCCGCTCCACAAGGTTGTAGTAAGAAGACAAAGGAAAAGGAAAACAGTAAAAACACTTGAACTCCCACCTAGAGATGAGCCAATGGACATAGTTTGGACGGACATTCCTTTTAACCCAGCTAAGAACTTGACTATATTGTCACAATTCTTGGGCATGTGCAACAGCCACCATCGACAAAGCTACTGAAGTCTCTACTTTGTTGAGTGAAAAGGAGGAAAGGATTGCACAGCTCGAGCAGCAGCTCAAAACAGAGAAAGAAAGTTTGAACAGGAAAGCAGTTGAGCATCTTGCCCAATTGAAACAAGGAATGGAGGTCCTGAAGATAATCCATGAGGCTGGCATATTGGCTAAAAACATGAAGCTCCAAGAATTGCAGCAAGCCATGGAAAGATATACGGAATTTCCTACTACCGAGGAGTTTGTTAAAGAGGCGCTGGAACTGAATTCCCTCCTGATGAAACAATAAGAGCACTTCTGCCAAAAGATGTCACACATTCCTCCTTTTCTGATCACTAGTGACCAGCTAATAGATAAGGCGATCAACCAAAGAACCAATTTTACTGATCTAAACACCAGAAACTTAGAGTTCATCGAATGGAAGGAAACAAAAGACAGAAGGAAAGTCATTCTACATAATATTGAGGAGACACACAAACACATTATTTTCACGGATTGGGACATGAAAATCAAGCAAGTTGAGCTAGCAATGGCAAGGGAAGTGATGTCGAGGGTTACTCCACCTACCCCCATGAGATGCATGTAAAATGCATAAACACATTTGTCCCAGGAATTTTACTCACAAAGGAGTCAAATCTACAATCATCAATGGTTAAGGCCCCATTAACCAATTCCTATGTGGCATGATTTATAAAAACCATAAATAGGCTAACCCTTAGCCCTCATATACTTATCGGGACTTTAATCAACCCTCGAGCCTTCATATAAGACTTTATTAAAGCCTTTCATTAATCCTTCCTATCAGGACTTCAAACCTCTTCACACCCTTTATAAAACCCTTTAACTGCATATATATAACCTTTTCCTTCTTTAACCATTGGTTACATATATTAACACGTAAATTCTCCCATCGGTGCTACTTTCCTTTATAAACCTTTTGCAAAGGAAATAATCGTAAAACATATCTTTCCACCTTGGTACGGTGTCTGCACAAATCCCGAGATTACCTTTATCGCAATCATTTATCAGCTCCTCCGTGGGTCATTAACACATATTCCTTTAGCTTTCCCGATATGCGATCATATCACTTTCCGGAATTCACAAAAAACACCAGAAAAAAAAGGAAAACCCTGCTTTGCCTTGGGTCGAATCTCAAATCTTATAAGCTTGCATTCACAAATATCATCGGATCCACACTCTTCCAATCCTTTCCACAGCATTTCATCGTCCCTTCGCCGATCTCCAGTCTCCAATCGGCCTATCGGCGATATCGCGATGTCGCATATCGACCCTTCATTATTACACTGTCGCTTTCATTCACCCTTCTCCGATCCGATCAACAACTGGAATATTAATTCTCCTTTGTTGATCTACATTTAGAAGATCCAACGGTTCATGATGATTTCGAATAGCCAACAAGTATGGAGTTTAACTGCTTGATAAAGCAGTTTCCCCTCACTCCTCAACTGTTAAGTGTCCTCCGATTAGTGGAATCGGATCCAAATGGTAAAAACCACTTACGACTTTCATTCTGCCCGAAATCCACTCAAGGTTCTAAACCCACCTTCCTTCATTAAAGTTCACTGATGTGATATTTCAACATTACCTCATGTAAAATTATCAGGACCCTTGATTTGTAAGATCCAACGGTTGATGTGTACTAACACTTCACTTCTCCATTCGTCCCCTTTTACTTGGTTTTTACGTTATTTCTCAGTGTTTGTTGTGGTTACGGCTTTTCCTTCAAGGGTTCGAATTTTCACTCTTTTGCTACTCAACTCCTCCTGGGCTTGATCTTTGAGAATTCTTCACATCGCAGTCTCTACAGAGTTTAGTCTGTTCCTCAATTGGATTCAATGACCCATTTATGATTCCTCTAAATCATTCCACTCCCTCTCTATGTCCTTCAGAATTCTACTTGCAACCTTGTTACAGAACCTACAAATTCACAAGTAATTCATTCATGAAATACTCATTCCACACACTGACACAGTCAGGAATAAACCTTTGTATATATAAGTATAAGCAAATGATTACATTCGAGACTCTGTGTCTCACACAGGCCTGATCTTCAACTATTAGTGACCTCTTTTTTCTACTCTGCCCATAGGCTTACATTTATACCAGAAAGGCTTTTTCAACTAATTCTAGTTCGATTCCTAAATCTACTAAACTAACTCCTAAATATCCTCTATGCTTTATGCCGACTTCTAATCTCCATTTAATTCCTAAGAGCTCTCACTTGTTCCTCGAACCATGAAACTACTTTAAAAGTCCTTATTGACATTAAACTCTTTTGTCTTTATTAACCACTCATGTTCTCATTTATTTGAGAGCATTTACAAGATATCTCACATTATCTAATTAATTCCTATTCTATGCACTCAAAAGCCTAATATTACATTAATTCATCACTTAGGAATCTAACTTCCTTAAAATACATGACCCCCCATGTCCACTTAATACAATAACTTTCCTTTGGGTTGAATGCTCTTGCATCATGAAGCTGGGGTATCAAAGAATATAATCAAGGTGGTGAAACACACTCAGTTTGTCACCAACCTGGTAAAGGAAGGCAATCTAAAAGAAAAGCCTGATTTAGGTGCTTTGCATAAAAGCTAGCAAGAAAAGGTAGAAACTCAAAGGGAAGCAATCGCAAAATTGACCAAGACCGATTGGGATTCATATTGGCAATACCTCGTCAAGCCGCACAGCCAAATCATGACCCTTAACGGATCACTTCATTCGACTTAGCGGATGCTACCACCTCTCACCGATGTGATTTCTGTAGGACAGCTTAGGACACATTTTGGGTCACCTCCTCAACTGAAACTAATGACCGATATATGTGATTTGAAGGACAAGTTGGAAGACAGAAAATCATCATCTTAGCCTCTTCTCAGCAAGCCACTGTTTATTTTTAGAGTTAGTTAACTAGTTAAGAGGAAGGTTGTTTGAAACCTCAAATTTTTGTATCATCTATTTTTGCACATTAGTTAGAATAGTATTTATACCCTTCTCATGCATTTAGAGAAGGGTCCATAATTTTATCAAAAACATTTGCAAAGAATGCACTTTTGTAAGTTTGTGAATGCTTTGGTGAAATTATGGAACATGATCGTTTCTTTTAGATATCAGACTACTTTCCTTTATTGATGCACTATTGTATGATTCCTAACTGAAATTGTTGATTTTCATATATAACTCATCATATATGCAATATATTTGATAAATTTTTAGTCAAAGAAAATATCTTTATACGTTATCATCTATGTTTATGCATGATTGATCTTTATTATCACATGTTAAGAAGATATCTTTGTAGATCGCATACCACACAGAAATTCATGGGTTTTGTATTAGAATAAGTTAGTTAGATATTTGCATGATAGAATAGGTCATTTAGATTATCATTATTCTACTGCAATCACTCATGAACCACCCACTCTCATCTTAAAACCCATACTGGGAAACTGGTCCCATCATCCCTAGTTGGAGCCACCACTTTAAACAGAAAAGGAGTTGTCTTAAGGTCCGAACCGGGTGGTTATCCCCCATCGTGGGGTAGAAGATATGAGGCTGCAACACTATGGTATATATTTTCTAGTGATAATCTTCTAAACTAATCATCTTATCTCCAATTCCTATCAAACATAACAGTCCTTTCTGATTTAGCACATTAAATTTCCTGTCGAATTTCTAAATGCTAGACTCCATATTGTGACACTTGTTCTCCAATTGCAGCATACGATTCCTTTTTGGAAGGACCCTCCTCACCTCCAAAATTGTCTCTGTCCTATCTACAATTTCAAATTCTTTGAATTCTTCCTTAGTCTTTGAATTCAAAATTCTAAATTAGAGCAGTGGCTTCACCTCGCTTCTGCCCTAAATCTCCTTTTACCTCTTCAATTACCTCTTTGGACCTATGTATTAACTCTTCTTTCTCAAAAATAATTTGAACTGAGGGCCATATTTTAGTCATGGCCTCATTTATTTATATCCATATACTTTCTTTTGCATGTGCCAATGTTTGTGCCATTGCAGAATCACTTTGCAATTGTTCAACCTTCTTTGTTAATCTGTGTTTTTTTTTGTAGTTTAGCTAAGTATACATTGTCAATTTTTAGCTTCTGCTCCTAGATATTATTTAGCTGAATTTTCAGCGTCTCAATTTATTGTCCTTTGATTGACAGGTCATCCATTGCTTTGATAAGTTCCTCTGAAGAATCTGTGGATTGTGCCTCCACTATGATGGTTGTTGAAGCGGATGCCCCTTCTGCTAATGTAGATGAAATTGGAACTGTTGTCAATGGAATGGTTTCCAACTGTGTGGATTTTTCTCTTTCCTATAACAATTTCTCCATCTCAACCTCCATTGCTTTGATTTGTCCACTTTGTTCAATAATGATTCTAAACCTGTCTTCCTTTTCCTTCTCTAATTCTCCAACTTCCTTAGTTTGTGGGTCTTCTATGGAGGGAAGCTTGATCTGCTTCTTGAGTGCTGCAATATCAGCAATTTTCCTTCTGATAATCTCCTCTACAGCTTTAACATTGTTGGGATCATATCCCAGTTTAATTACTAGATCCACTAAAGTTTCGATTTTTGTGTCTTTGGCTAGAGAAAATATTTTCTCTAATTTAAGTTGGGATTGGATGTTATTGACTGAAGCTTGTAGCCTAGAAGCTACCACATTGAAGTTGTCAAAGTGGAGTACAACATCGCCCCTATTTTCTTGTGCATGTATATTTGATCAATTGGATGAATTTGATCAGTATTGAAGGAAAATTTTGGTTTTTTATAAACTTCATGAGTCTTTGGGAAAAGGACCTCAACATGTAGGAAGGCTATTTGCATTTTCCCTTTCTCTATGTCAAAGGCATGGAATAGCCTATGCTGTGAAGAGGTTGTCTACTTCCAAAATTTTGTATATGTTGTAGTTTTTAGCAGTTCATTTTTCTTCTTGATCTCTCGAAAATATGTTTGGTTCATCTTGGTCATGAACTAATTCCCTTGACTGAGAGTTGTATAATGGCTCCTAGGAGGTTGAAGAGGATGGAGACCCTACAAAAATATTTGTAGTCCTCCTTGAAGCACGAGGGTCTGTCAAAATAATGGTGGATTGTGTATTCTCTTCTTGAAAGATTTCTTTTGTTGGATTAGTCTTTTTCCTTTTCTTTTAGATTTGAAACTCTTTTTCTGGAATTTTTGTGAATCTAGGGTAATCCTCTTCCCTTGGTCTCTTGTCTTGCTTCTCCTATGGTGTAGGACTATGTGTTGTTGTAGTGGAGATGACATGTTTTTCTGTCTCCTGAAAAGTGTTTTCCAGCCATTGATCATGATTCATGTATTTCTCAATATCTTATTGGAGTGTGAATGTATGGAGTAGTCTTATATTCTACTCTTAGATTTGAAATCACTCCCAAGGGATCATATGACCAGGTGAATCTGACTTTGAAATTCATTTGCTTTAGGAGGATGTCTGCTTCTTTGGCTTCTACTATGTAATTGCATATGAAAGGTTCAACTTGTACTTTAATATTAAACTATGATTTTCTATTTGTTGTTAAAAAATGGAGATCATCTATATGAATCATCTAGCTGATATACTCTAGTGAGAAAATTCTCATTGGGACAAAATTTGGCAACCTGTAAGGTGGCAATTCACACCCATATACCTTGATTTTTGTGTAGTTCTGGTAGAGGTACTAGTCACATGTTTTGGTATAATCACTACGGTGTAAAGTCCTTATTTCAGGCCCTATTCTAGGTTCAACTTCACTATTCAATAGGAAACAAACTGTATATTATAAGAATTGGTCAACATAGTCACTGAAAGTAAATTCATTGAAATGTTTCCTCACCAAGGAAGTCCAATGAATTATAGATTGCGCATTTCTTTGTTCATCCAATCTCTGTAATGGAAACTAAAATTTGTCTACTTGATGATAATAAAAAAACAAATAAGCCAGAACTGATGCATATTTAAAGGTTCCCTCTGTAGAAAACTTTAGGAACTGAACATGGATGGCATATGCTAGAAACTCACTATAGTTGAAGATGGTTGAAGACTTTTCATTTGTTGAGAAAACTGAGAAAAATCATATGATGGCCTCATCAACCCACTAATCAGATTAATAGCCCAGTAAACAAGAAACAATGGAGATGATCTATTTTTTCATCTCAAGGAACATAGAGGATGAATGGGGGGGTTCACATAGGCAATTGAGCATCCTCAGGGAGAAATGTTTTAAAAATATTTGCTCTTGAGAGAAGGTGAAGTTCTTGTAGAGTCCCATGAGGGAATCTACTATAAAAGGTTTCATATGTGCAGAGTTTTTAATTTTGAGCATTTAGGAGATGGATTTAGAGGTCATTTTGAAAAGGATGTCATTATTTTGGGCCACAATTTCCCTCTGACTATAATACAAACTCAAGGAAGTGGTAGGTTTGAGGGAAAATGAATTGGGGTAGGAAGGAATCCCACAGACCCAATTCATTGTTGAGGTCTATGAATTTCTGTTTTAACCAATTGTAGAGTTCGTAATGGTCAAACTCACAACTGCTTTTGACGATCTTATATTCTTGGTATACCAGAGCTTGATGGTCTCAATCAATGACAGGGGGAAGGAGGGGATTGTCTTTTGTAACCTTATTTTTCCATTTAGGAGCCTTACTTGATAGAAAAGAACTGTGAATTCAGAGTTTACCTGGGAAAATTTGAAAAAAGACTGGTGGTTGGGCGTACAGAGGTTGTGTGTTTGTTGATTGATCACAATCACGGGCGGGTTCGATGACTAGACATTGTAGTAAACGTTGTTTGTTGGCTAGGTACTTGGAACAAGTTTCAGTTACAAATGTCTTAGAACAACAAACGAAGGGCGAATGAATGAGATTTGGCTAAACTCATCTTACCGTTAGGATTTGGTAGTTAAACAAGAGTGGGTTCATTATAGCAGGAAATGTTATATAATGAATGCAGGACAATGCCAGGCGTCGGAACAAGAGTGGAGCAGGGGAGGGATATGACCATGATGGGAGACGAGCAAAGTGGGAGTTCCATGTGGCAGAATTGCATTGGAGTGGAGTGGTGACCGAAATGTGCCATATGGTGGAATAGAAGTGGAGTAGGAGTGTGGGCTGAGTCAACTGTCATAAAGGTGGGAATGGAAAAGTGGATTTTGGAGGGGGGTGGTATATGGTTTTAGGCGAGGGGTCCGCAATGAGTGTGGAAGGGACACGTAGCAAAGGTGGTGAGCAGGGGAAACCACTTTTTGGACCACCCCCCCCCCCTCTTGGTTAACCGTTGGACAGGTGGGGAGGGTCCAAACTCCTCACCCACCATTGATCTGGGTGGGTGAGTTCTGTTGTTGATTGTTGCGCAATTTTTATTTACAAAACAACAAACATGTCATATCAAACCAAACTTTATTCAATAACTATAGAAAATCATGATTTGTACAATGTGATAATTTATTATATTAACTTTATCTTAGTCCAATTTAACCATGATTACATAGTGTAGTGTGGTTAATTAATCAAACATCAACTAACCTAATTAAAACTAATCCGACCACAATTAAATTGTGTGGTCAAACAATTTCTATTCTGACTAAACTAACTTTATTCAACAAGTCTAATCATGCTTAAACAATGTGATTAAACAATTAAACCTATGTTATTCTAACTCCAATGCGGCATTTTAACTAGCTGCACAATATTTAAATTTCTAAAGGCATTTCTCATGCATTTTTTTTTTTTTAATGCAATGGCATTTAGACTTGCTCACTTATTTGGGGTATTTTCATTTTTCACATATATATTTTTTCTTTCTTTTGTATACCATTTCTTTTCTTTTTATTTTCTTTTCTATTTTTTCTTGGAAATAATTTGCAAGATAAAATATTATTTACTACATCTCATATAAAACTCAACAGATAATCATCAATTTATCCTATAATTTATAGGACCCTAGCAGCATCCAAAGCTTAACCTTAAGAACAAAAAGAAATATAATAAAAAGAAGAATCATGGCCACTAAATTGAGCAACCAAGTTGAAAGCATCTGATACATGGATGATTTTGATTTTTGTGTAGTATTGGGAGGTATTTCACATGCCAAGAGGCCCCCTAATCCGTCTTAGGAAAAATATGAAAATAAAAATAAAAGTTCTAATATTTGGGCTTCATGTAGGCTCCAAAATGACAAGTTGACTCCACAGTGAAAGGGTGTGACTCTTGGTCAAATTCCCCCCATTTGACTAGTACATATACAAAATAATTTTTCCTAATTTTGACCACTCACAACAACACAGCATATATTCTCAGGTAGCTAGGGAAAGGAGCAGAAAAGAGAAAGAATTGACCAAGATTTGGCCAAGACAACAAAGCTATTATTTGACTAATTGTTACTTATTGTTTGAGCAAATTATCTGGCCAATTTGATCACAGAAGAGGTTGTCTTAATTGACCATAGAAATAGGCCTAGTTTGACCGAAAGAGGTTGTCATTGACTATAGAAACGGGCCCAGTTTGACTGCAAAAGAGGAATCCAAATTATTGTCTAGGAATAACTCATAAAATTCACAGAATGAAGAAATAGAAGCCCTTGCAACTCATACTAGAAGAAGAAAGCCAAGAAGGAAGTTTGGAAAAATTGACAAAAAGGACTTTGGAAAATTTAGCAAGAAGAATTCAAGTAGAAGATCCTCTCATTCTCAAAATCAGAAGAAGAAAGATATATCAAAGGTGAAATGGTTCATTTGTCAAAATTTTGGACACTCTACATCCCATTATCATAAAAGAAAAAGGAAGGAAAAGAAGCATGCATTAGCAATGAACGTTGATAATGATGTTGATGAGAAACCACCTCAAAAGAAGTCAAAATATTTTTTCCTTTAGATTTGTCTCAAAAAGAATTGACAATTACCTTCAATTCTCAATTGTTTCTTCCTAAATTTAGACATAAGTACTTCATATTTTTTTCTCCCTTGATGATTATTATTTTTATTTAGTCAGTGTCTTATCTTTTTATTTTTGTATGGTCTTTATATGTCCCCCTTACCTCCATTATCAATTCTCTTTTTACTCATGGCCTCCTGAACAACGTTTATGGTAAGGAAGAATAGGTCTAATATGAATATTGTCATGACATGTGTGACAGCATGAGGAAGTACAAGGAAAGGTTGTGGAAAGAGGGTTCTCCCAGTAAGGAGGAGTGGACCACAAGGATAGCTTTTCTTTAGTCACCAAATGATCAGTTTTTTTTATGACTTCAGGGATCGAGCACAAACTTAGCAGAGTGATTGGTGTTAAAAGAAATTGTACATATTGTTAAGATGCCCATGATCATGCTTGATGACAAAAAGAGCTTCCAGTTCCAAGGGAGAAAATCATCAGGCAGAGTGGAAAGAGAAGTTCTCTTAGAGGATGTCATGGATTGAGATTATCAAGATACTCATAAGTAGAAGTAATCTATCAGAAATATTCCTTCTTTAAAGGAACCATGTCAGACAACAAGATATGCTTCAGTAATAGAGGGAGCTACAATGGAAAAAGGACTTTCCTACATGACAGAAGGAGCTACAGTGGTAGAAGGACTTCCTTCTGTGACAGAGGGAGCCACTAGGAGTATCATAGGAAGACCATCTTCAATGTCAAAGGGAGTTGGCCTCAGAGTTTGAGATGAAGGATCTTGGCTTCATACACTATTTCTTAGGTTTGGAGATTTATATTTGGTGAATTTCATGATGTACAGGAAGTTGATTGGATCCTTGATGTACCTAGATAACATCAGGTCTAATATTTGTTTTGAAGTGAACACCCTGAGCCAGTATATGGTCAAGTTGAGGAAGATACATTAGGTTGTAGAAAATCATGTTTGAGGAACCTACTTGTTACAATATATATGGTTTGAGATATGTCTGAGGTGGTGAAGTGAAGTTGCAAGATATACAGATTCAAATTGGGTCAAGAGTGCAAAGGAAAAAAAGAGCACAGCATGGTATTGCTTCAGCGTGGGATCAGCTACGATATCTTGAAGCATACTTATATTGCACTCAGTACAAAAGGATCAGATCATATCTTCTATTTTGTTACAAGTCATGAATTTTTGTAACTTTGAAAGCTACTTGCATAAATATTTGATCAGGGGCTTGAGTCAGCCGTGATATTTTGTGAAAATTAAAGTTGTGCCAATTTTTCAAGATAGGTTGAAGCATATTGAGATAAAATATCACTTCATTTGAAATATGATAGGGAGAGGAGAAGTGGAGCTCCAATGCATATCCAAAAATGAGTAGATTGTTGAAATTCTCACCAAGCCTTTGTCTAGAGTGAAGTTTGTATACTCCAGAGACAAGCTTGGTGTGATGCAGAATGGCTCCCTCATTGAGAGGGAGAGTTGATGTCTTTACAAAATTAGGGTAGAGCAGCTCCTGAATCCATAAATAAATTTGGTTAGTTCATAAGGGACTTTGACCAAGGGAAATGGATAAATTCACCTAAGAAGCAAGAAGGACTTGGTTGGGTCTTTAAGGACTTTAACCAAAGGTGAATGAAATTTCAGGATTGGATAGATCTTCTCCTGAGTAGCCAAAAGGACTTGGCTAGGTCATAAAGGACTTTGACTGGAGGAGATATATGTAATTCACTTGAGAATCCATAAAGAAATTTTGCTTACGGTGAATGGTTCAAGGGCAGATTCTCGCTTGAGAAGACAAAAGGACTTGGCTAGGTTATAAAGGAATTTAACTAGAGGAGATTGATACATTTACGTAAGGATCCATAAAGGAATTTGGCTAGAGGTAAAAGGCCCTAGATATTCACGTTTCCCACTCCAAGATTGATTTATCTATAGACATGCAAGCTCATGAACTTTTCTTATTAAGAAGAAATTCCAGCGAAGGGGAAACTTGTTGTAGATGAAGAGAATACCTCCCTTTCTATAGGGAGTGTTGATTTTTGTGCAGCATTAGGAGGTATTCATGCATGCCAAAAGGCCTCCTAAGTTGAATTAGGAAAATTTACGAAAATAAAAATTGTAATTATATTTTTAGGGTTCGTGTAGGCTCCAAAATGTCAAAGCAGGCCCACTGTTGACACCTAATCATCAGGAATGGGTAAATAACTATAATTGATGTAAATAAATAATAGAAAATATGCAGAGTCAGCGGGAGATGAAATGAATTGTTTTGAGGAGTTACCTCCTGGTATGACATGGTATCAGAGCCAGTGCCATTTTTGGCTTCCCTCTACTTTGTAACTCCCTATTCTACGTATTTTGTAGAACTCACACCTTTATCTTTGTTAGTACGATTTCATATGTGTTTTCTATGTCTCACATGGTATCATATGTGTTTCATAAAAGCGTTGCTCCTCCTGTTGTTGCCCGACATTTTTCTTTGCTTTACATAAACGTTGCATTTTTGCTATGTGGTATCACCATTTTTCTATGTGGAATGCTTGACTCGAATACCGCTCAACACTCACACCATACACACTGGTATCCAGTCTCGAATACCCTCCATACTCCACACCATACGCACTGTTATCTGCTCTCATACGCACTGCTATCTGCTCTCAACACTCACACCATACACATTGTCATTTGTTGCCTTACTCACTGGCGAGGGTGGCTCTACAAACCCTTTATGCCCTTGCTTCCTGTAGCATGGAAACCCATCCAATATTATCACTAGAGATGCCTAGTGCTGCAATTTGAAAATTCCTGAGGTTCCTCCGATAGTTTAATAAGGTTTCCCAAGACTTACCTTGGTTTTATTTAGCAGAAGTCAGTCATTTTCCAGCTCTCAAGATTCGTTCTACTAATGGCGGAAAATCCAGTTCAGGACTACTGATCCACTTCTTACAGTTGCTTGGTTTCCGAAACTCTGAGACCAATAGCTGTCGGAAACTATGCGAAGGGGAAACGACCGTAACCTTGGCATATGGAATATCAGGTTGGCTATTGCTCATAATACACAGTTTTTCGTTTTAATTGTCCTTCTCGCATGGTATTTTTGGTTCAAAATAAAGGAAGATTGATATATCACTGTGGGATATATCATTGTTGTTGCAATGTTGTGTTGTTGTTGCATTGTATATCTATATGGCATTGAATGTTAGATTTAGCGAATGGTGAATGTTATTACACTATATGATATTGCAGTGTATGATATTACATTTTGTACAGTGATACCTCTGTCTCCATTTATCATAATTAAATCATTTTTAGGAGTAAAATTTTGCCAGTAGAAGTATTTTTACAGCACTCAGATTTTACAATGCATTCAATCATATCTATTGTGGGAGTAGTTCTCACTGGAAAGGAGAACTATCATGAGTGGTCCTGGAAGATAAATCACACCCTCATTTTCAATGAGTTGTGAAGGAGTGTGTGTTGGAGACAGAGACAAAGAGTGAGAAGAGCCTACCTCAGACAAGGAGTTCACCATTTGGGAAAATAAGAACAACAAATCCTATGCATTAATTGTAGCATCTGTAAGTGAAGAGGTGATTCAACATATTTCGCCATTTTCAAATGCTTTCGAGACCTTACAAAAGCTTAAAGAACTCTATGACTCACTCTACACTTGAAGTTGTTCAACTCATGATTAAACTCTTCACTCTTGAATTACAAAATAATGATCCTCTTGCTCTTGCATCCGAAGTAAAATCTATAATGCATGATATCAAAGACACTAAGGTTGAATTGGATATTCCTCTTATCGCTTTTCTCAAGGCACTTTATCATACTTACTCCAATTATCTTGAGTCATTGCAAGCAAATGGAAATCTCAAATATATTACCTTTGACTCTCTTGAGAAAATATTTGTTAAAAGAGAGAAAGCTTTTGGAAAGAAGACAGCCCCTGAATCTTCTGAAGAGTTTGTGTGCCTTGCTCATAAAGAAAATAATCTTGCCCAAGATTCTCCCAGAGGAAGAGGTGGTCGAAGAGGAATAGGAAGATATTTTAGAGGCAAGGGCGGCAGACACTCTCAAGGAGAAAAGTTAGATTTACACTGCATACGCTGCAAAAGAAATGGATCACATGATGCCTCCCCATGCAAGTTACCTTGGGACAAAATTGAGCAACAAAGAAACCAACCCAAAGGTAAAACTAATGACACAGACAAAGGTAAAGCATTTGAATCCACTCATTATGTTGTGGCACAATGCAATATTGGAGAAAATGAAGACCTATTTAATGCTTCACTTGCTTCTTGGAAAAATGATTGGTTGCTTGATTTAGGAGCAACTTGCCACATGACTTATAGAAAATATTTTTCTAAAGAATTTACTAACAATGTTGATGGAGCAGTATGCTTTTCAGACCAATCAAAACTCAAGCCATCAATGCTTGGCACAATCAGGCTTAAATTTCCTAGTCTTCTAGACTTTCTTCTTCACCATGTTCTATATCTCCCACAGCTAAACAAAAACTTGTTGTCCTTGGTCCACACCCGACAGCAAGGTCACTCCATTCATATGTTTGATGGCAAGCTTGAGGTGAGAAAAGCATCTGACCACTCACTTGTCATGAGGGGGATAGAAGAAGAAATGCTTCTCAAGCTGCAGGGTACCTCTGCTCGTGCACAACATTTCTCATACAATTCTCATTATGAAGAAGGTACACTTTCATAAATTTTACTATGGCATGCTAGATTTGGACATTTGAACTATGATAGCCTACGCTTGTTGAAGAAAAATGGTGTTACTGGTTTGCCTAGAATTCCTAGGAAACTTAAGCAATGTGATGCTTGCATCCTAGGAAAGCATAGCAAACATTGTTTTCATGATTCACATTCAAGAGCACATAGAAAACTTGAACTCATTCATTCAAATTTATGTGGTCTAATGCCTGTTCCTTCTGCAAATGGAAATAAATATATGATGACATTTATTGATGAATACACTAGAATGTGTTGGGTTTATTTATTGAAGAACAAATCTAATGCTTTTCAAACATTCAAGAACTTTCATACATGGATTGAAAATTATGCACAAACTCATATTGGCTCTATTCGCACTGATAATGGAAAATAATACACTTCAAATGAATTTGAAAACTATCTTCGCCAACATGGGATCAAACATCAAACCACTGTGCCTTATAATCCCCAACAGAATGGTGTAGCTGAAAGAATGAATAGGACAATCTTAAATATGGTGCACTCCATGATGTTTTTCAAAAATGTACAAATGATGTTTTAAGCTGATGCAGTGCTATGTGTTGTATATATAAAGAATATATTTCCATCTAATGCTATCAGAAACAAGACTCCCTATGAAATGTGGTATGGGCACATTCCTTCGGTAAAGCATCTTAAGGTCTTTGGTTCCACCTGTTATGCCTTGATACCAAAGGTACATAGAAACAAACTTGGTGCAAGAAGTCGTAAGTGTATCTTCTTGGGGTATTCAAACACCTACAAAGCATGCCGTCTCTATGATGAAGTCAATAAAAAGTTTGTTTTATCTAGAGATGTAATATTTCTTGAAACATCCAAAACTGACAATGTTGTTGAGCGGCAACTTGATCGCTTGGACAGATTCGCAAATCATTTCAAGAATTTGATAGTCAGATTCCACGTCTTGAAGGGGGGATTACCATACTAGATCAACCTGTGGAATCTTCTTCTGAAGCACTCTCTCCCCCGCATGAAACTCCAACAATGGATGATACTTTAAGTGATGTGATTGTTAGAATTGGGAGATTCAATCTTGATTCAGTCCCAACTCAATCAACGGAGCAGCCTGGACCATTTGAGAAAGGTCCCCCAAAGTGGCTGACAAAGACACTTGAAAGTGTTCATCCTAATGAGGTTGGAAAGGCAGGAACTAGAAATTCAAACCGACAAAATGGAGGTGATGTATATGACTCTGATTCATTTGTTGATATGGATGTTTCTTATGATTGTGAATTGAATTTGTCTACAGATTTCGAACCAACTTCCTTCAAAGAAGTTGCTTCTCATGATGAATGGAAAGAAGTGATGCAAAAGGAGTATGATGCCCGGATAAAGAATGGCACTGGGAAGCTGGTTGATCCTCCATTAGGAACCAAACCAATTGGCTGCAAGTGGGTCTACAAGAACAAGTATAAAGTTGATGGCTCACTTGACAAGCACAAAT